>JBBPOD010000150.1:0-28128 GCA_038091255.1 Tylopilus intermedius | reverse complement strand
CTTATTAACATCATTATTTATGAGATATAATGCCATATATGCATTTATCTAGTAACACCAAACTGATAGCAAATTGATCATAAATGTCTAGGCATATCAGCACTTCTAAATTTTCCTGATGTAGGCCCCTTACACCCTCCCCGTTTGAGGCGCATCACGCCTCAGTGTAAAGCAAACAAAAAATAGCATTCGTGTGAGAACGAGAAAATCGTAGATACAAATAGAATTATCAGTACGATAAAGGAGAAATAGATCAAAGTAAATGTACAAAAGATCAGAGAGGGTTACGCCCCTGGAATAATAATACAAGTCCAAAACAAATCAGTGGGGTTAGGCCCACAAATATGAGGAGCTGCTACTCTTTACATCTGCGCCGGCCCCGCCGATTCCGCTTCCTCTGTGAGCGCGATGTCGTAGTCACTGTGTGGAATACCCGTGAGGTTGTACACGAGTGCGGCCTCACCAAAGCGCATGAGGAGATCACTGTCCCTCGAGGCTCCAGGGGATATGTTAAGTGGGGGTATATCCCCCATGGTGACACCTTGGGAGCTGGCCTCCCTCTCGTACCATCAGCAAATCCAGGGTTAACTGTCCAGTACTGGACAGTACTGGACAGTACCATAGTACTCATAGGGAGGGTCTAACTTGACAGCACTATGATACCACTGTCATAGCATCTCATACTGTTGATGGAAATTGCAATGTGCCACAAACCTTCTAAACCTATCAAGCTAGTCATGGAGTATGGATAGGATTTATGATTACATTAGACTTTCATATAGGCCAAATCTACTTCAGTATTATTGGGCCTCACAACACTTTTGCAATGTTGTGTGGGAACTTTGTTGTGCATTAAGTAAATCACCACTTTCAAAGTCAATCTCGAGTCTTTAAAGTGGCTTTACAGGCACTTTCACACTGTCGCACTTTTACCATTTGTGCACTTTTACTACCACTTACAGCTTGACCAACTGGAATGAGAATGAAATAATATTTATTGCAAAAACTAGGTAAAACAAGTTGTGGTGCATGTGGCACGGGCACGGGCACTGGCACTGCATCAGGAAATTTTTGAAGAGCTGATATTCCTGGATAAATATGACCATATCATTATCTGTTTGATATTGGTAGACAAAGGTATAGATAGTAGTTTCAGTGCTCTATCAGAGTACTAATGACCAGAAATTTGATTGTAAGCACAGGTAGGCATTTTATTAGTAATCATCCAACTCTCACTTTGTTAGAAAGCTGAGCAAGTATCTGTAATTGTAATATATTCTGACAATTTGAATATCACTTTGACATACAGCTGATCAAGCTGTGTAAGGCATAACATAGGCTGATGGACCAGCAACATAAATCCCACAGTTGATGGTATGTTATAATGGCATCTGACAAGTATTTGCAACCATGATGAAGCCATGACACACTGTGATCATTTGAATATCATACTCATACAAAGTTGATCAAGCTTGGCATGACACAACCTGATACACAAATAACATAAATTGAATTATACATATAAAGTCACAATTAATGGTGCATGTCACATCATGGATTAACGAAGACAACTTGAATGCTGGCAGGTTCACACAAGCATCTCAGACACATCCATGCCAATGCACAACATGCCAGCAGTATGGAACACAAGGCTTTCATAAAGCCTGGAAATCGTATGTGATTGAAGATCCTAGATACATGTCCACAATGCCAACATGACCCCACCCTGCCTATCAGCTCTCCAAATCCAACACCACCTCCTGCACACCCCCTACACACTCTGTCGCTGCCGCCTCGTCCTCGCTGCTGCAAATGGCAACATCTCTTTCCACTGCTCGCCTCCCCAATCCCGTTACGAACGCGCCCTCAGGAACCATCTCCCGCAATGTCCTCGGTGATGGGTCATGCTGTGCCCTTCCAGTCCCAGTTGGCACCAAATACACTGTCTTGCAGAATAACTCGCCGAGGGGCGCCTTGTGGACGATCCGTGCAAGTAGCACGAGGGAAAAGGACTCGGGACATGCCCTGGTTCAAGGCGAGGCCGTCAGCACCTGTCAGTATCTCCATGGTCGGGATCAGTATGTGCCGTCAGTGAGGATGAGAAGAAGAGGCGGGGAGGCGGAGGAGGGCATCTGCCCAACCAGCCCTGAACGTTGCTCGCAGCCAATGCGATGGAGCCCGTACTCACATTGCGCGCCAGCACACGTGGCGTCGATGGACCCAGCGTGCCCAACCTGATTGAGGCCAATATATCTGGGTCGTCCCCTTGCTTGCCTCCGTGCATCATCCCAGCTGGCGCGACCACAACCATTGCAGGGCTGGCCAACACCACGGCGTCGAACCCTTCCTCCACGGGCACCACCGACCTTCATGGCGTGATCGAGGCCACCGCTGACGCTCCAACTCCGCTCTATTGTCTGCACCCTTGCTCGTGTCGCTGTCCCATTTGCAACTTGAAGTTCCAGTGGTATATAATCTAAGCCATTGTCAATACCGACGACGGCTTGCAGTGGATGTGAGAGAAGACGAGTGACAAAACCGAAGTCGGGTGATGGATCTTCATGACTGAGCGTGACATGTCCCGCAAATCCTACATGACGTCGGCACGGCACAGACACCAAAGACGGAGAGACATACCCAGATGTGCATGTCGCTGTCTGCAGGCCAGTGATACAGTAGTACGGAACCATGGACGAGCACGAGAGCTCGTTAATTGACCAAATGTTATTCTTTGTCTTCCTTTCTGCGAAGGCGTCAACTGTGAGCGGTGAACAAGAATCGGCGGCAGACGTATCGTGTGTGGCATTCCATGATGTTCAGCAATGTGCATGAGGAGCTGCAGTTGAACATGGTCCCGCAGGCTTCATCCAAGAGATCCATTACGATTATGGATTTGATGCACACCGCCAGACGCGTTATCGATTGCAGATGTCGGGATCTTGTTCGGGACCAGTTGGAGTGCCTAAAGCTTGATGAGTATACGAACGAATCCACGGATCGATGTTACACTTACAGCCTCATGAGAGTGCTCCACTTTTATAGGCATACCACCGTAATTCAAGAAACTGTGAGAGGTGGGGTTATGGAGCACCAGACCGTGTATGACAAGCTCACCATTGTTCGGAGTGATTAGCCGTAGCAAGGATCTGGTACATGTCACGCAGAGCAGACCTATGATAGTCAGCATTGGCATCAGCGTGTTGCTCCCCGAGTTGTTGACTTGCCTCCGCCGAGTACGGCTTGCACGGTAGCATCAATGAATGGCGCAGCGGTGCCATATGGATCGAGGTCGATGACACGCGTTTTTTCCGCGGTGATTATGCATCAAAGGATTAACATCCCGTAAGGCGACCTAAGCTACGAATCGAAAAAGGTGGACATACCACGCGTTGCCTTCGTGAACTCTGACTTTATCCGGGTTTGCCCTCACTATCCGCTGATGATCGGGAGAGTTGTTCGGCGCCTTGGATCAGCCTGATAATATATTTTGGAACAGTAGCGAGTGACTTGAATCGAGTTCAGATAACATCGTAGACCTGGTTAACATACCCAACAAAATACCTGCTGTCACCTTGGCGGTCAGTGTCTGGGCATGGAGAAGCTGAGGGGGCGAGCACAGATGAGCTGGGTGGGAGAGCGTGAGGCGAGAATGGATTGGGTGCAGACGTGGGTAGTGAAGGCTAGGCGGGGGTAAACGGATTGGGTGGAGGGATAGGTGGGCACCGATGGACTGAGTGGGTGCAAAACAGGGTGAGGGGCGAGTTGGAGTTCATTGTGGACCTACTAGAAGTGAACCGAGAACGAGAACGAAGCGACAGCGACCTAGTTGCGCTGTGCTGTGTCACTGGCACTGGACGGGTACGGTCAGCTACGGGCGTGCATGGGTGATGAACTTATCCGTTAATGATGATGTGGTGAGGGCGAACTGGTGCCAGTGTGACTTAGAGCGCGCTTACTCAATCATTACCCATACTAGTAATTACGATGACGACGACTCGGATCATCCGACTCGGAGTGCTTCGCCAACGCCTCGTCCTTCAAACCCCTCCTCCACACACGGCGACGAGGAGGAGACGACGACGGCGCCTCGCCCTCACCTCATCCTCACCCACCTTGTCCCTCCCTCTACAAGCAATCAAATGTACTTCAAGTTCACGACAGAGACTCAGGCTCCGAAGTCTCCGGTGTGTATGGTGAAAAGTTGTAGTAATTGCGCTACAAGCAGCTCGATTATCCAATTGTCAATACGAGGATATGTAAAATTTCAGTCTAATCTGACTCCTCGCCATTATTCCAATCGGAGCCATACATCTCGTACATCACAGACGCTTCCAGGTCTGAGTCATCGTCCGATTCGCCATCGCTGGTGTCTCCACCATCATCCACAGGCATCTCCCATTCAAGGGCCTCTCCGTCAGCAAGCGAGAGATCATCAAGGTCGTCAAACTCATGAACGAGAGAATTACCGGTGTCAGCAAAAGTAGTAAGATTGGACACACTCTCCGTGCTCCAACTACCGTCGGCTCTGTTCTCTACTTCGGGTAACTGCCATTCCAGTGCATCGAGTTCAGAAACAGTGAGTTCGTTCTCGAGGTCGTCAAATCCATCCAGATTCGGAGAAGCACGTGAAGTGCTAGCAATTGCGTTCACTTTGACCACTGCATTGTTCCGAACATGTGAGTAGGTGTGGCCGACACCAAGGCCCCAGTGATATCTCATCAACATATCACGATCAACGAACCTGTTTGTAGCACATCAGCCAAAGAAAAAGAAGCCATCAGCCCGGATGTGAGATGCAAAATACCTGTTAACGTAGTAATACCGCCAATCGTGGAAAGCTTTCGCTGTGGGGGATGGCGCAGTGCGATCTGGACAGGACCTTCCTTTTGCGAAGACGGGTATGAGATGACACCCTCTCAATACATCTGCGGGGTCAACGAAGCCGAACGCGCCTTCTTCGTCCATTGGGACGAACCGCAGCATATCAAGCGCGACCCCACCACGCCGTGGATCGGGTGGGATCCATTCAAACCACCGTACATGCAAGAAGTCCAGCCGACGAGGATTGTAGTCCTTGAGCCCCGGGCCAATATACTGGATGTTTGCATGATAGATACCAATGATACGAGCGTAGCAGAAGTGATGCTGAACTGCTTCCTCTGTGGGCTCTGGGGCCAGCAGCATCACTATATCGCGGTGGTCGCTGTTGGGGTTGAAAGTGTCCTGGTCGCGGCGAACGTCGTATGCAGTATAGTTTACACGAAGTACGTTGTGTTGGTAGATGCGACCGCCTTTGAGCAGTACCTGATTGATGCTGGCCTCTGAGGTATTGAAATTATCATCCAGGCCGCCCGGTAGCACGTAATCGACGCTCGGTTCTGAAGCGTGCATGTGCATTGACCTAATGCGGGGAAGGAGATGATGCTTCAATTTCGAGATGAAGTCCTACTTGCTTCGTTCAGTTGTGATCAAAATCAGTGAACCAACTCCAAGTACCTTTATGGCTGGATCACCCGAATTCTTTCGGATAAAGCTATCGAGATCAATTGGTTTGTGTTGGGATTTTCCGATGTTGTAGCGTTCGTCCGGGACTTTGGGGACAGGTTCCGGTGGACTGCAGGCCGCTTTGGAAATGGACTCGCGAATTCGTCGTATCCTCGCTTGTCGTCGCTCGATCCGAGTCAGTTGACGAACGAAACCTTTCCGGCTGGTCCGAATATATCTTCCCTTCCCTACTTTGTGTTCCCGCTCTCCCTAAAGCCAATATTAGAATTAGAACTTGCTTGATGTATACGGATAGAGAACAAGTACTGACCGGCTGTGTCGAGTAGGAATCCGTTGTTCCGTACATCCTGATCGAAGCCGTGTAGTCACCGAGTGCATGGAACTTGTAGGTATGAAGATTGAGGGTTTTCGGTCTGCGTGCCGGAGCTTCGGTGGAATTCGTACATTTGCGTTGCGAGCGAGCGCGAACCTCACGACGTTGGCGCGCTTGAGCTTCACGCTTGAGCTCTTTGGCGCGAAACGCAGGGCATGTGTCGGCCTCAAAGGTACGTATAGCGTCTCCTACAGACTGAGTGACATTATCCATCACTTCGAGGGTTTCTTCGGTATGCATTCGTAATTTTGCAAGCCCGTGCCACTGACAAAGGAGGAAGAGGAGCCCTAGTACAGCTTCGTCGTGAGGATCTGGCAGCAGGCCCTCGAAAACCGGAAGAGCACACTGGAATCCGAGTCAGTTGAAGGTCTTCGTCGGGACCGTGACTGGACTGCTATATACCTGGAGGATATCTTCAAAATCGCGAGCCGCCATTCTTCTCATCTCTGACACGTTCGTCGAGAATCGGCGAATCGTATCCCTCCCGAACGAAGGGACCAGGCGGTATCTTTAAACGCGGAGGGTACTAGTTGAACGATTAGGGGCTGCGAGGGATAAACCACACACCTTCGGTCGAGCTCACGCAACGTACTCTCTCTCACACTTTCCAGCATGCGTAGAAGATGAATAAAAATAGCTTTCCAGATTCCGAGCTCAATTTCATGCAACAGATCAACGACAAGCATCGCAAACAAGTTGAACCCGAAGACACGAAGCTTGTCTGCAAAAGCGTTCTACGTCGGTCAGCGTGAATACATGCATGGCTCCAATTCAGTTCGTACTTACTTTAGTGGGGATGAGAGACTCGTTCTTAAGAAGCTTTTGAATTTGCGGGGAGTTAACAGCGAAGTTTTTCTCATAAATGAGCTTCCGCGCCTCGAGGATTTTCCTTTGTTGATTATCATCGTCGATGCGAACTAAGAGCCTTCGCTGAGACATGTCTCGTGGTGTACCCATTTTAGGCACATCTGCCATGGTCAGCATGCACCGTGGGCATGGGCATGTTCCGAGGTTGCGTATGGATGCTACCAAAACCCTATCGGAGGAACGCGATGTCAGTGAAAATTTTGGGTGAGGTTGGACTAAATTCACTTCTCAGGATAATCAGCAGAATACGTGAATATCCGTGGGTAGAAACGGCGCTTGATACCATCACAACAAAATATAACAATCCCATGTTGATAGGCGTCCATAAATTCTTCGTCGAGAAGTATCCCCCACTGCTCGTGGAAGAGCTCTCGCTGGCAATGCGTGTGAATTACATCAATCGCAGCTTTGTCACCCGAATGTTCAACCAGGAAATCCTTGAATTTATCCGGTAGCTAGGTGACGAATAAACATCACAGTTCCCCTGGAAGATTGAGTGCTTACGGTCTGGAAATACGCTGCATGAGAACAAAGACCGTTGGTTGGTTGACTTCTTTTGTACTTGGACTCGTTGCCAAAAAATACGTAGAGCGGCCACAGTTTCGCGTCACCAAAGGCGGTTAGCTTGGTCGCATCGGACCAGAACATGAGTGCCATAACAACGCGAGGCATGTCACAGCCGGGTTCTGGGGGCGATGCCTGAAGTGTTTCGTTCGCCTCGAAGAATGCGGTGGAGGAGAAGAGCTCGCCGTATACCTTGATGTCATGGTCTTTGTGCGGTGGTTGCCATCGCAGTTCATATGGCTCGAAATGGAAGGATGTTGCATGGGCTGGATTCGCAATCTTTTCCTTGATGATTGAGACGAGGGACCGATGATAAAAACCATCAACGGTGTATTCTTTTGCCCCTGGGCTGCGGCACCGACTATGAAACGGCACCGAAATTGTGACCGAGGAACACTTCCATCCATCATCCTGGCCCAGCCACTCCGGAAGGTCGCCATCGAACTGATTCTGTCCTAGTTTCTCATCTATTGCATCCCACGCCGTCTGCGACACAGCCAAAGGTGAAAAGACTGGATCACCGACGATATCAAGTAACTCTCTGAAACTCTCCTTGGATTTCTGGGCTCCGTGGTTCCAGTACCAGTCCCCAAGGCGCATCGAAGTCTGGTTGGGGTAGGGGTAATAAGGGTTCTTGGAGGGTTCGTTGGAGGGTTCTGTACGAGAGGATTCCGAGTCAACGTATGGTGAAGACATATTCTCAACCGAATAAGGATCTTCCGGGTCGTGGGGAGGAAGGGAATCGGTTTTGTATACACGGAATAACCCAAACTTGTTCATCTGAGTTTTGAATATCCTACGTAGCGAAGAGAAGATAAATCGAGGTGATGGTTTAGTGGGCACAGGCGACACATAGCGGGATGAAGAGGGTGGACTACTCATGTCTGGTATTGAAGTTGGTGGGGTCGTGCGCAGATCAGGGAATACTTCAGGAGGAGGAAGTGGCAATAGGGATTCCGGAAGCAAGTCTCGAAATCGCAGTGGTAGTTTGCGACTAGTCCGTCGCGACCTTCGCTGTCCCAGGGATACCCCATCATCCGCTGGTTGCTGCTGTGAAGGCAAGGCCGTCTAGAAGAGGCGTTTTGTCATTTATCAAACCAAGTACCAAGATAAACCTGAACACGCACCGAGTTGCCATCAGGTAAGAGCGGCTCTTGGGGAGGTTCGGAGGTACGTTTTCTGCTGGAAGTGATCGGAAAGCTAGTGTCATCCCGCATCAAGTCGCCATCAGCTAAGAGGGACTCTGGGAGCGATTCGGAGAAACGATTTTTGCTGGAAGCGCTCGGAAAGCCAGCACCATCCAAGGTTAGGCTGGTACCCGTCAGTCTGGCTCTTTTGGCTTCATAGACTTCTTTTGCTTTGGTGAGAGCACTGAAGAGCCTCTTCTTGCCTTTGGCACATGTCTTCTGGTGGCGAGTGAACGCGCCAGGGTCACTGAAAGCTCGACCGCAGACACAGGTTTGGACGAAAGAAGCTTCATCGGCCATCACCGGTCACCGGCCACGATGACTTGTTCCGTGACTGTGTTCGTAGAGCTGCTTGACGTGGGAAATAGGGCTGTGACACGTTGGCTAATAACTAAGTGTGTTTGCATGAAGCTGTCTGATAGCTACAGTTGAGCAGGACTACACCAGATACAGTTGCTGAACGCACAGAGAACGCATTGTGCGATCTAAACAAGGGAAAAAAGAGCATTATCCTTGTAATTTCAATACATGATCTCTATTACGTGTTCGGCCAACCCAACATCGCCAGGAGAATATCGTGTATAGTTGCAATGAGGACTGACGATGTACCGGGAAAGCCGGTTTTTCGTAAAGGTGTCAGTCTCCACTGGAACGAGGAGTGCAGAGTACTTTGGCCAGTGACACGACCGACCTTTCGTTGTAGCAACCCCTTGTGGCCAATAGTCGTACCAAACGTGTGAGTCTCTTCGAGAGCTCATTGACATGAATGCCCCGGCACCTCATGTTCTCTTGGAGTACGACACGGATGCAATTGTAATCGTACGCTCGCACGAGTTGGAGGCAGCAAGGATTAGCATTGACCCACTCGGCAGGGTATCTATGTTGTACCTTGCGAACAATG
Organism: Tylopilus intermedius; assembly: GCA_038091255.1. Taxonomy (NCBI): domain Eukaryota; kingdom Fungi; phylum Basidiomycota; class Agaricomycetes; order Boletales; family Boletaceae; genus Tylopilus; species Tylopilus intermedius. The sequence goes on along the minus strand of JBBPOD010000150.1, from coordinate 18,731 downwards.
TCAAACGCTTCCGAGTGGCCAGAGCAGAAAAACTGGTACTGGTCAAAGCTAGAAGCCTGTACGAGATGTCAGAAGAGAGGCGCGTGGGACGGACAAAGGGCGTACATGCTCGACAAATACTGCCGAGACAGCATTACGAACATCGATGAGAGAACCCGGGTGAGGATGATCATGATTTCGGAGAATGTCTCTGGAACTCATGGATATGCCAAAGGGTGAGACGGCTTGACGAGGCCGATGAACGAGCTTCTCGTGAAGGTCGAGCAGGTCCTCTGCATTTCTGGTGATGGCGTCGAGGTCTGATGCGGAGAAAAGGTGGCGGGTGGTGTATTTTTCGGCTCTGGGATGAAGTACGGCGGGCGCAGATAGGTACTCGCCAGAATGGGTCGACATAAATAAATGTGTGCTGCTGGCGAGATGAGGGTGATGGAGAACGAGGCACTCGTGATGCACGTCGATGGCAGTGTGAAGGTGGTGCAGGGGTAGTGCAAAGCTGGGTACATGCACCCTCGAGTCCAAACAGCACTCTTCAGCGCGACTGGATCAATGGCATCGTCCAAAGAATGAAGCGAAGCGCAGTGGAATCGATGGAAGGTGCATCATCCCCGGTTTTCTTGTATTCTGCAACAACCTGCTGGGCGGCCGGCTTGACCGACTTCAACGACGGACGCCTTGTCCTTGTCATCGATGTGCGCGTACTTGTCTTCCGTCGACCTCGCTTGGTCGCTTGGTCGAGTACTCGTCTGGGCGCTCAGCGCTGTCCAGAGATCGAGGGCGCTCTTCGGCGTCAGACTAGAGTGCGAAGATGGGATCGCCGATGACTTTGACTATGTTGAGACGGGCGACGTGGAGAGTTGGTTGCGTCCTTGCCCTCTTCCGTATCGTAGAGGGATTCTTTAATGGCGTTTTTGTGATCTTAGCGAACGTTGAGTTGGGCGCATCGACTTCGGGATGTCTTGAACAAACTTGTCAGTAGGTGTGATGTCCCTGACATGGAACTCGCGCACGCGGGATGTGGAGGTGAAGAATGCGCAGGAAAAGGTGGTACCGCGAGAGACGGCTTCGGCTTGGTTGAGGATTTTTCAACCTAGAGCACCCTAGAGCGCGTGTGTCGATCTTGTCGGTGGAGAGGCTAGACTCTGCAAGGGCTTGTTGGAGGGAAACATGATGCGATCAAGGACAGTACGATGAGTTCCTCGTAGGCGTCACGAGAGAGCCCCGAGGATGCGTCGATGTTCATAAAGGACCAGACGCTAAGAAGGGCCTCTGTATTTGCAGAGGATTTGCAGAGGTGTTCGTAGCCAACGGCGCGACGAAAGATGGCCTTTGGCGGGAGGCTCTGGAAGAGGGAGTGGTGGCGGGGTTTTCTGGTCCCGGAAGCTCCATCTTAGTCACTCCCCAGTTGAGCGCTGCGGCGTAGTCGTACCGTTAATGACGTGGATGGTGTTGAGGCCGCACGATGGCTGCAGCGTCTTGGATGGCTCTGCGCTGTACATCCCACGAGTAAATAGGAATGTTGCCGAGAAAGAAATTGGTGGCTTGAAGGAAACGCGAGGTGACGGACAGCAAGGACATACAAAGTGAGTCCGAGTGTTTAACTTGAAGTTGAAGGCTCAGACGGGGTCGCAGAGTGGGAGGTTGTGGGTGCAGCAGCCTGAGGGATGTTGTAAGGGGCCGAACTTCACCAATCCTCCGAGTGTGCGGCAAAGTAATCCGCGCCGGGGATGATCGGGTGTTTGCCGTACTGAGTCCCAGTTGAACGATCCAAAATGAAGCAGTTCAACCAAATCCGTTGTCGGCTTAGGAGAACGCGAGCAATTTGTTCATTCAGAGGTTTCGTGGTGATTGGGCGGTTCAAGTTAATGTCTTGTGCAACCCTGATTTCACATTAAGAATAGGTACATCGCTCGTGGGGAAAGACAGGTACCTAGTGCAGTATAGCCAGCTTACTGCCTGAACTGCGCTGATAACCGGGACCAAGAATGAAGAGATGTCCGCCGTTTATCTTCTCATGCCGGTTCCCGCAAAGCGGTGGGACGAAGAAAGAAGCTAGTCTATCTTGACCTCGCCATCAGCTGCTGGTAGAGATCTGGTCGAGGTTCGTAAAATCTGGGAGCTACAGCACAGATGGACCGCCGTCAATTTTCGACAGACCGGTGCTCAGAATGGATTCGTACCGATTGTGAACAAGAACGGGCTACGCATGGCCACATACTGAGGGGAGTGAAGTTGAGGCTCGAGCAGGTTGGCCGATATATTCATCCTCTTGAAGTAGCTGGCGATGTGGCAATAAAAATGCCATTCTTAGAAAATGCAGCTTGCATAGTGAACAGCTCATCCGCTTCCTTGACTGAGACGATCCCGCGGGCCAGAACATAAGGCAGGTGAACTCCAGTCGTGGATAGATTCCTCCGTTTTGGATCGGGTCCAGGACCTAGCAAGGATTACGTTAAAGTCAGAGGGCCGTAGGAAAGTACCCAACCAACACACTAGGCCTGAAGAACTCGGCATTGGCAACGCCGACAGCCTCCGAGAGCTCGGGTTCGAGGCTCTTTCTCTCTTGCATTTTTCCTGATAGCAAGGGCAGCCATCAGCCCATAGGGTGCGTCTTCTTCAATCTGAACTTCGTCGCCTGGACTTGCTGCCTCTTTGCTATGGAGCTCGCGGGCGAGGCAATATCCCTGCTCGCGCCATCGTCGGCGGTAGCATAAACTGATTCGTCTTCCGAGTATTCTTCTTCGTCACTATAAGCTTCGTCCGTGTCGTCGTGTCTCCTGCAGGTATCGAATTCCCCAGCTCCTGAATGTTAGTGCGTGCCTTGGACATCCAGGTTTGCACTTCTGCATTTGGAACCACTGACTCCGAGTTTGATTCCGTGGGGGCATGTAAAGCCAAGATGGGGGACCGCGGGGATTGGGCTGTAAGCATGCGGCTCGACGTCTCGGTCTTGGCCATTAGTTCCTGGATAATCCTGACTTGCTTGCGAATTTGGTTAAGCGGATGCCCTCGTTTTCTAGGGAAAGTGCACGTTAGACTTGCGGTGCCGTAAGAAAGAGAAGTGCCAGCGTACCGTGGGGTTTGACGGGGATTGCGTCCGAGAATGACACACTCCTACCCCGCAGTCGTGCAGCGCCTGCAAACGCCTCTGTCAATTTTAAATCCACAGCGGACCTAGAGAAGAAACATGATAATCACCTTTAGACTCTTGCACCGAGCACATGCTCCCATCCTAGAGTTGGAAATAATGAGCGGGCACACAAATCATGCCACGCTGGACCGACTGACGGTTTTGGTTTAGCGGTCTCTTGCTCTTGGGCCTCGTGTTGTTCGCCATGGCCGTCGGTGTAATCGTCGTTCTTGGGTCTCTTCAGAGTTGGAGGACAATCCTACTGCTGGGGTGCATTGAAATACTGAACCTGTAGTTCGGATTGTCGAGAGGGGGCGGAAGAGGGGGAATAAATTGCATAGCGTCAACAGGAAGATAATGAGACGCCGAGCGGTTGGCGTGTTGGCGTCAGAAGATCCCTTTGGAGGTTGGTTGTAGACTGGGGAAACGTGCGCGGGGTGGGAAGGAGAGGTGAAAAACGATTGGGATGCGTCTAGGGGGAGACTGGCATCTGCATCGAGCGAGTTGAACGAAGATGTTGGGATCGATGGTTGCCTGACAAATCCAGAGGAAGGTCCATAAGGAACTGCTGACGAATACGAGCCATATCGATCGGTCGATACGAGGGCGTTAAGCGAGGAAGGCGATATCCGACGAGGATCAGGATACCGTTTAGTGCTAGAAGTGGGCTCGAGCGGGTAATGGTGTTCTTCGAGTTGACGGGACGGTTTGAGGGTGAGTTGGGAGTGAGCCCGACAGCGAGGCACGATGGGCCAAACGTGGGGAAGCGGGGCGGGCCACGCCTCTTTCCACGCCACCACTGCTCGTCCAGTCCCGCTCGCTCAACCCCTCGCCCTCTATTTGTCACACTCGCCCGCCCCGTAGCTCACGCCTTCGGACGGGCTTGCGCAGTCGTAGAAGCGCTTCGCGCTCTGACCCGACCCCTCCCTCTCTCTTTCATTCGCTCTCTCTCCTGCAGCCCAAGCAGTGGCCAAAACGAACCCTTCCACGCGTCTGTAGTCACGGAGTCTGAATCTTGGCCGTGCACTAGATCTGCGTTGTGCAACCAGCGGGCCCAACTCTTACAGCAATGCTACACATCCGAGTCCGTCCCCAACTCACATCATACAACTTGCATTTGAACCTTTATCGTATCGATGGTGAGTCCTGATCCTCGTTGATAAGGCATCTTTGTTAACAATGAATATCCAGTGCCAGCGACGAAATTGATGTCATCTTCGTTGGCGGGACAGGCGCCGGTAAAAGTTCTCTGATCAACATGGTCATGGGCACCCCCGATGGATCAACGGGAGCAGCTGTCAAATGATTTCTAACCTTGCACCGTACGGACGACCTCTTGTTCAGCAAGGCCGGAAGGAGACTCACGATATCGACTTTGGGACACCCCGAGCGAGCGAGCCAACTTCGCGAGTTGAAAGAGGCTCTCCGGGACCAGACTAGACAGGGTGTCTGCGCTCTTGTATGGTGTATCAACGCCGCAAGGATCCAGTTACCAGTTCGCTGGCAGGAATTCCCCAAGATGTATGTGGAGTATTGTGATAGAAAGGTCGTACCTGCGGTGGTGGTGCAAGGGAGTGGCGAGAAGTATACCAAGTGCACGGAACAATGTTTGGGTTTGGGTCTAGGAGGGGAAATTCCGTGAGGAGATATCCTTCCAAAGCACGAGGAGGATTGCAGGACACCGAGTCAGGCCGGGAAATCGGACACCTCTACCTCAGCATCATCATTATGTAGTCAACGAAAATGTGACCAACATAACATATAGCAGCATTACATAGGCTTGATCGATCTGATCTGAGCGCTGAGCTCCTGGGACGAGACGGGACTTAGTCAAGCTTCTTGAAGTTGTTACTCTTCCGAACTACTCCGCAACGTGTATTCATACAGATCTGCCAATGGTCACCTATTTTATGCCGAAGAAAGGGTGCCTATACGATACTAATCTTACATCAGCTTCTCTCCATGTACTGGACTAGAGCTCGACGTCCCCGGCCCAAACTTCGCTGCTTCGTTCGTTGGACGACAACAGACCGCTGGTGAGCACAATCCGCGTTTTCCCCTCGCGCGCGTATGACAGAGGGGAACCACCCGCGAGGTTCGGGTACGGGACTGCCTGTGTGTAGTTCAGTACATCCATCCTCGACTCATGTGGGCTACATACTATCGACGCGTAGCTTTTTCCACTGCAGAGTCAACAGGCTTGGACGAGGAACCGCACTGCGTCCCAAAAGACGCCCGCATCGGCGTGACTGATCCCCGAGGCGTTCTTTTCGCTCGGGTACAATACGCAACTAGGGGGAAGAGGTGTTGGCGCTGGCGGCGAAGGGAACGATCGGACCATGTACAAATCGGGCGCGGGATGGACGGTGGACCAGGTGTTCATGCTGAGCGTGTAGATTTCGAGCAGGTGAGTGATTTCTTGGGGGAGCTTGATGCCTGCGAAGCTTGGGATGCCGTTTTGTAGGTCGTCGTGGTGGGCATGTAGTCGCAAACTCACCTCCGAAGCGGATGAGGACGGGCTCGACTCCGGGAGAGAAGAAAATGGCGGCGATGGCAGTACCCCACGAGGTTGAACGGGTGCGTCTGCGGCTTTGGGGGTCAAGGTAGCTTCTCAACGCGGGTGCTGCGTCAGAGCCGTCGTTGATGAGGAGACGCTCCCAGAAGATAACGTCGGCGGTGTCGAGTGCGTCGAGCGAGGCTCTCAAAACGACAGCTCGGTCCATGGGATCATGGACGGCAGTCGCGCTGACGCGGGGTATGGGCGGGTTGGAAAAGCGCGTAGGAAGGGTACGTTGTCAATGCGACGAGGGCAGACTGACGGGGTCATCGATTGTCACTGTGATCGAGATGCTCCACTACGCGACACTGATACATTTATTTCCTCGTCGTGCATGTTATGACGTGCGTCCTGTATACATATCGCTATGGATGCATAGAACAGGACATCTTTCTTCAACGGCACGCCCGTGATCTGAAATTGAGGTCACCCAGCTCCCCAGGGTACTCGAAACAAAATCTGAGTGAAGTACCGGCTCTGCAGAGGTTGTCGAAATAGGCAGGTTCATGAGACGGCGCGAGGCTGATGGCATCTCGGTGTCTCGAAAATGCATCCTCGAGGTCTCTGGGCTGTCTGATGTGCTCGTAACGAATTCTGAGGGAGGGCGAGGTCGTTCCACTGCCCAAGGCGTTGAAAATAGGTTTGAGGGAGGTGCCAAGGTTTCTAAGACAGACGGAATGGTAGGGATGATCGGGTCGTGAGAGTTCAACTCCATTTCTGAGCATGGAAAGCACCTCCTCGAAGCTCCCCAAGACGCCGAAGGCAAGTGCCAAAGGAGGCGCAAAGGTTGGTGAGGTAGGTAGCCTTCAAAGTAGATGCATTCAAGGTAGATGCATCGCTCCAGGTAAATGCCTTCTTTTTGAGGAGGGAATAGAGTGAGAGAAACAGTGAATGAGTGATTTTTTTCTGCACTGCGAGCTGGCGACGATGGCAATGCTGCCATAATGTGGCATGGACGGCATTAGTCCCACTGGCAGTTACAACACAGTTGGCACATCCTACTCCGGCAGTTCCCGATGGCGTTTCACAAAGACGTCGGTCTACTCAAGCACGTCGTCGCCGTGGTCGCTACCAAGTACTCTCCTTAAGGAACCCGCATCGCGATCGTGACGCCCGGCTCGTTTTGCATACGAGGTTGTTTTTGAATCATAACGAACAAGATGGCGCACTTCCGAGCCAGTTCCAGGTGACTCGATTCGCCCGTGTGAAGCGGATCCTGAGACGAATTGTGAGGTTGGCCACCCAGCTTAGTTTGCAACATAGGTGATCGTGCAGGATGAGGCTAATAGCATCGCTGTCACTCAAAATTCCATTATGAAGTCGCCCATGTTCTTGAGCCAGCCGAAATGCATGACAGGTATTCATTGTTGTAAATATTCACGGGTGGTATCCTTCGACTGGTATTTGATCATTGGTATTATAAAACGCGACCGCATTTCTTGCACTGCTCCCTGTCCAACCAGTCAGAAATCGCCAGCGTAGAACCTATTACTTACCTATGTGACGTTGTTGTATCACTTGGCCTGGATCCCTGAAAGAGGGCGTTCATACCAAGTCATATGCTGCATCGCCAGACTCACGAAGGAGAGCTCGAGGTCCGAGGCATCTTGAACCTCGATACAACGCCTTGAGTTGCTGCACGAAATCCATGTTGAAGTTTGTTGATGATAGTGAAACGCTCCTGGAAAGGTGAACTCGGCGCGGCCCTATCGTCCCCAGATGAGGGAAGATGTTCTGTAATGGTCTGAGCGTATGCAGTGGTAGCATTGTAATTTATGGGGAGAGGTTCTGCATATGAGTACGACGAGTCTGCAATGCGTAAACTGCCACTGGCAGGGCTCTCAGGGTTTGTCGATTGAGAGTTGCTGGCGCACTGTGGAGGCTTGGAAATTTGGCGGACTGTTCAACATTCTAAGTCGCAACGTCTTTGTCACTGGCAACCGAACTAACCTTCATAGCCCCTTCGCCTCAGAACGTCGAGTTCCTCGGAGAGAATAGTCGCAAGGAGCAGAGCGTCGCTAAGGTTGACTTTGCGAAATAGTACACGGCACAGAGAAACAGCGATTCTTTTCCTGCTCGTGAGTGCCTAAGACCCGGAGGGGAGACCACAGAGGCGTGCTCGTACTCATCTGTCTCTGCACTAGGAGAAACCCACAGTTGCATTCTCCCTTGATCGCCCGTTGCCATCGCGGATACTACTTCCTGTGTCCTTGTAGTTGACATGCTAGCGACGGTAAGGGTTGCGGAAACAGACAGATGTTCCCACAACCTGACGTTGATGCAATCCGCAATAGAAGCCCAGTTATCGGTGGGTTTGCGGGAATGATAGAGGAATATGCGAACTCTCTGCAGCGCGATGTCTCGGAAATTAGAACACGTCGCCACGTCCGGAATTTCCTTGAAACCATCACACCTACGGTGCTCAGATAAGGGTACCCAAGTATTGCGTAAAACTCTGATGCGTCCGATCAGCAAAACACCTGAATCATTGTACTGTCCCTTGCCTTCAAGTTTGGGAGACATGTTTCGTGGAGCAATGACGAGCGAGTCATGGAAGAGTTGATAGGCAGCTTCATCGTCAACAATGACGATTTCACTAGGTTTCTTCAATGTATCGACTTCCTCTACAACTGCCTGTGTTTGTAGACGTTTCACGTCGTACACCCAGTAATATGGGTTCAAACATCATTTTCTTCAGGGTATCGCTAGAAATGCAGTGCGCCAGACAGCGAGTTCACGTAACCCTTTCAAATATCTGTCCTTTCCGGTCAGCAGCAGCCCGCAGACACTTTATACTTTGCTTACCTTTCGCGTCCTTCCACAGCCTTCCAAAATTCTGAAGGTCTGTAGCAAGTTCTTGGCTCTATCCTCTTCGGAAGGCTGTTGCTTCGCACGGCAAGCCCCTAGAAATCGATTTGCTTCATGGCCGAATTCCACAAAGTGAAATAGCTTCGAATAGAAATCGTCTTTCGCCTTTCCCAAGTAGCACTGAATAGGAGTCAAGTACTTCGTCGTCCCAGAGATACTTTTTGGGACTATCCGCAGTTCGGATAGTGTATTCCGCTCATCCTCCGTAAAGACTGGAACATAATCAAGTCATTTGCCGGACCGAGGTGAGGGGATCGCTTACTTGACACATGCTTAGACAATGTTTTGAACCACCGACGGGCTATTTCTTCGTTGGGAGGTGGCGTTTCCTCCAACGGGCAGACAAGCGACGAGGTGGATGGGTCTTGATGTACGCCCGGCGCTTCAAGGTTGCTTCTCGAATGCACATCATGTATGACCGAAAATCTTCCAACAGTCGTCCAGGAGTACCTGCGGCAAAGTTTTGTTAACGATTACGTTAGAGAGGAAATTCGAGTACATCTCCAGGTTCTTCCAGACGGGTCCTGACCCCGTTATCCTCGGACGTACACAGTTCTTTGATCAGCTGCTCTAGCGGAGGGTGGCGACGCAAACAGAGGCGGTACACAACCTTGGCTTCACAAGAACATATTAATCACATTCCCACCTTGAAGAGTCGACGATTTACCTTCAGGGTATGTATCCTGCCACTCCGATCTCCCTCTCCGATCAAGGAGGGGCAAACGAAGTTGTCGGAAAATGGCTGGCGATGGGTAGAGCTCGTCCGCACGAAAAAGATCTTGCTCAGCGCCTTCCTTGATGAAAGCGGAGGACGATCTCAGCTCGGAAAGATTAGCCACTTGGACGAGATAATCAATAAGCTGCGATGTGCTCCACTTTCTCGTGAGCACCATCCTGTCAATATCCTAATGAGCAATCAGTTTGAGGAAGCCACGTATAAACTCACTGTTTCAAAAGTAATACAGGAGGAAGATGTTCCTTGACTCCCCTATAGCTGTGAGGAGCTGCGCCATACCCTTGCCTATTTCTTCGCCGGAAGGAAACCGGACCACTGGTAAACGTAGGTCATCAAAACCAGCGATGTTCGGGGTGGGAGGATACGAGTCCTTCGGGTAGCGGAGGCCGTCCATCACCGGGATATACTTCTCGTTCCCGAATATCTCCAGGGCCAAACGGCGTATCTCTTCTGACGAGGTAAATGCCGAGGAAACGACATGCAATACGTGTTCTGCCCAATGAATCGAGTGAGCAAAATCATATTGCGGATGATCGGATCTGATATCTGAGCGAGAAATGTATCGTAGCCATTCAGCAAAAGTGAACTCTTTCCAATTGATCCTTGCGAGACCTCGAGGATTGAATAATTGTGTGATTTTGCGGGGTAGAAGAAGACGGTGGCAGTGGTCCTTCTGATGGGATATGGATATGGGCTCCGACACCGTCGGGATTGATGAAATACTGTATGGAGGACAGAGGAATGTCTGTTTCGGGAGAAATACAGGAACGAGCTGTAAGTAGTAGCCCCTATTGTCCAGTCGTCGAAGGACGGTCAATATGCCATCGGAGACAGGCAACCAGCCCCCTTCATCAAGTATATGTTGGCGCAAATCCTGTAAAACATCCTCGGGTGTTACATTTCTGATGGTTTCTTTGGCTAGAAGGGCGCGGATAGTGCCTATGTCCTCGACGTCTTGTGAAAGCATCGGTGTGTGCTTCAGGAACTTGTCGCAGAGCGGATCAAACCTTCCGATAACCGAAGCACAATGGACGCCAACAGAGGAAAGAAGTTGAGGAGGTGGGGTGGAGCATACGTCGAATGAGCACCTCGGCATTTCCGCGACCTTCGGCGGGGGCGTGGGAGGGATGGAACGTGAAGAACCTGAGAACATGGAGAAAGCGCTCATGTAAAATTTTCCGAAAATCCGGTATTGATTGAGGATTGGAGTCGTTGCTGGATGCAATCGCATCCTCCCATACCTTTTGGATGCCGGCAAGCTCCCACTCGTAAATGGCACGTGAGAGGAAACCTCCGATATACAACAATCCTTTATTCCAGGCTACGGGATTCATCAGTATCGCCTGACACCATCCTACTGGAAGACACGTACTGGCGGTGTATGGATCACTTGGGTTTTTGTCAGTAGCTATTACGCCCTCATCGTCATGGGGGAAAGGCTTACAGATCTATCGATTCACGCTCGACAGTAGGAATAAAGGGTGATCACATATGGTCACCAATACCTGTCGTTTGACTAGTGGAATGTCCCTTGGAGTCCGTCAGTCAGTCGAGAAGAGGACAAGGATGATTGAGTGCACGAACAATAAATATCCTTGGATGTAATGCCCTAGAGTTGTCGATCATTGAGGATGTTGTCACGGCATGCAGGAATTTACGAACCGGTCTAAATCTGCACGAAGCCCTTGAAAGATAGTCCTTAGAGCTCCCGTCTCTTGGCTCGCAGATGTCAGATCGTAGTCGTCTTTTGCAGTCTAAACATAGTTGATTAGTAAGCGCCTAGCATCACATGGCTGGTCCAAAAAACCAATATATAGTGGACCTGAGAAGGTAATGACTTGGCAGTACACCGTTTCAACCCTTTAGAGACTCCGTCGTCCACCTTGACATCCACATCGGCAATGAACACAGTTAGACCCAGTGTCGCGGTGTCAGGACGGCTGAGATGTATTTTAAGAAGTGGGGGGACGGTGGTTTCGAGAGGACACTGGTGCCACGTTGAGCAATCAAACCCCTCTGACGATTTCGGTGCCTGGGCCAAAGACGCTTCCTCCACCTCGATCGAAGTTTCAGCTGCGATCTCGAAACCTAGTTGCATGCTAAATCAGAACGCATACTCTACAGCCCAAACGAGTCTTACGATGAAGTCATATTCCGCTCACGGTGGACATCTTCGAAGGGCTAACGCGTTTCATTCCATCAGAAAGGTCGACAGTGTTAGGGACGCCGGGAATTTTTTGGATGCGTCCAATTTGATGTTCATCAAAAAATACCCTCACGTCCCTTAGGCATACCATGAATATGATCGACGTCGCAATGAATCGCAGAAATCCAAGTCCTGGGTGTATGCCACCGGACTCCCGTAGCAGGATCCCAAACATCGCCCAAGGAGACGACGCTTTTGCCGGAGGAGCTCCTTGGCAAACAAACAGCTAATGTTTGAACAAGCGAAACGATTGGTGGGATCATGAGTAGTGCCACCTGATGATTATCATCTTCCCAGAAGAATTCCACTCTGCGCCCTGATGCATTGTCACTGTTTGTGTTTAGTTCATGTCCAAAGCAAAGTATAACGTACCCGCACTCGACACACATGGGCAGTCAGTGACACGGAATAAAAGCCTGTTAACGAATACTCATCCAACCGGCATGTTCAGAATAAACAATTCGACACCAAACGCGCCGACCTTCGTAGGGTCAGGATTACTAGCGGCTAGATAGAAGTAAACTATCAGCGGAGTAGATACGCCAAGAGCTGAACACGCACCAATCTTGGTAAGTCTCTTCCAGTCTTTCTCTCCGAACGGGTTTCCGTTGTTCTTGAAAGTCCACCGAACAACCTAGTGAACGCATAATTAGACGACAGTACCGGAACATAACATAAATTCGCGGTTCATTCTCACATCAGAGCATTTCAGACGAAGTTGCGTTGAAGACTCGGCCTCTCTCTGCTCTCGAGTTTTCGTTTCGAAATGAATTTCGACAATGGAAGAGTGGGCATCGTCAGCATTCTGGAGAAGCTCCCTGAACACTGATGTGGGCAAGATATTGAAAGTACCCCGAAGAGATTGCAACTGCGCTTACATGTGAATTCACCTGGATAGCGTGCGAGGACTTTCTATCAATGCACGCTGGTCCACCTCAACTGGCTCGCCCTCTTGAGCCAGAGACTGGGGGATTCGGGTGGTCAATACAAATGCAACTGGAGGACTCACCGAGGATTTGTGACACTCGGACACTTGGATCAACTTGCACTTGCTTGCGCCCTTGGGATTGTTGCTGGCTGTTCGATTCTTCTCTTCTTTTTCGTCGATGCCAATGGGGTAGCAAACACAATGAACCGCCTACGAGTGCTCGGCTCCCCCAAATGCCCACACGTTGCAACCATGCTACAAATTAGGGCAGGTCGTGACAAATCGTACCTGGTCTTTAATTTACGTGGCCTCAGTCTGACAGACCGAGCCACCCAAACGAACCGCTAATAGATCCATTGACGACGAGGATGAGTTCTTTGTAGTCCTGGACAATGATTAATAATCAATGAGGCCTGAGCCTTGGCACGAGTTGGAAGAGTTTCGCGGCTCAAAGTTCAAGCTTGTGAGGGCGAGACAAGACGAGGATGGTGCACTTGCTCGGGTGAGGGTGAGATGAGAGCGACTCGGATGCAAACGGCGTCCACACAAAGAGCAGGCACGAGATGGTGCAAGAGAGGCTGTCATGTCTGGCAAAATCCGGTCAGATAAAATTTAATAGGGGCTGCACTTTCGCGCGGGGTCTTGGGTCTGATCTGATAGAAACAGAAACCATGTCAAGCAAGGTGTGACGCAAACGTCCCCGATCATCGATCATCTTCTGGTTGCCCACACCACACTCACCAAGTAATAACATGGCACAACGTTGGCAAAAAAAGAGTAGGACTGGAAAGGTGAATCTGAAATCAGAGTGCCCAATTTGCCCCGACGGTCCCCTTCACGTCCACTGACAAGATGTGGACGCATATTCAAAATAATACCGACAACCGGTCAAAGATTGAGACAAGCTCATCACGGTGGCCGCAGTGTCACAAAGAGTACAGGTCAGAAAATAGAATACAGAATTCGCGATTCCTCCAGGCCAGCGATAGTATCACGGACACACATTCGCAACTCGAACGCCCCTTGCCCGACCCACCGTCTTGTCTTCCACGCGGCTCCGCTCCCTCTCTGCCCTCTTCTCCTCAGCTTTTGTCCAGACCTCCTCTTGCTTGTCTGGCGGTACCATGAGATAGGGCAGTATCATGAAGCAGTCAAGGAAGTCGACGCGGTCGTCTCCCGCACGGTTCGCATGATTCGGGGGTCTAACAGCGCAGCGCTGCTCAGGTGCCTGATTTTGTTCGTTCCTCCTCTGATCAATGATTGCTGCTTGCGCTGCACTGGCGATCACTCTGGGGTAAAACGTGGATTTCCACCGTTCGAGTGTATCTCGCATTCTGAGTGGCAAAATGGCGCAGTACGGCACTAGCGTAGACGGGGTCGAAGAGAATGTTGGGGGGCCATTCGTCAGTAGCATCAGGCATTCGGACTTGATGTCCCGAACGGACCGTGCGATCGCCAAATGAATATGGTGCGTTGAGATTGAAGAGGTGTGCTGTATACCTTTTCTCTGTCGCTGGTGCGATGTCAGTGAGGTCGACGTCCGTTGTGGTCATGGCAAAGTCTGGTGTCTACTTATCAAAGCCATCAGACTCCAATCAAGTAACCGAGAGCATTACGCACCATTAAGAATGCAATATCTGTACCATAGGTGCGGTGAGCAACTAGGTTTAAAAGAATGCCGTTCCGAACATCATCAATGTTGCACACAATGTCGGTCTCAAAACGGTCTCGAGTGCGATGCCGAGTATAATTCTCTATGTACTGCCACACAATGAGCGAGAAAAAATCAAGAGGAGCAGTAGCCTACCTCATCCCCTTTGCTATGGGGCAAGAGATGTACAGCCTCGCATACAGGCGCCGGGTAGTAGCGTGTCAAAGCACACAGTCCATCCCGCACTACAACATCACTGTGAAAACCCGCCGTCCGAGATGAGACATCCGAATCGCTGCCAGTAACAGTCGTGCGGCCCATGTCAGGATCGACTGGGAACACTTTATCTTTCCCGGCGTCGCTGGTGTGATAGTACAGATTAGCAGACTCGTATGGGAGGTCATGGTCGTAATCCATGACATCGTGCGGTGAATCGCGACTGAACGAAAGGTACCCTGCGCGCCAACGACAACTCTGGTAGCATAGCGAATCCATTTGTAGAACTGAGGATTGTTGAGGGTGTCGATCTGGAAGGTAAGACAAAGGACTTGGTTCGAACTGGGAGGCTTAGTACTGGAAGGATCGAGGGGGAACATTGCGAAGACTTGGATCTAGGGGGCAGTCGTGGCCCATATGACGCAGTGCAGAGGCTAAAACAAGTGCTGTAATCCATTATCTAATAACCATAGCATCTGGATACAAATGGATGCAAACATGCAAACACAACTCAGCCCCTATGCACAAGAGTCCCCGGCATGAATAATCTGATGCGGCACGACACGGGTTTCTGCAATGAACCTACGGACCCGGCAGACGATCCTGACCTCATGCACATACCTGTATTCCACATCGGTTAATCCCCGGAGCCGTCCACGCCAATATCTTCTTAGTCAAGACACTACATAAATGAAGTTAAATACAACAGACTATGAGGCGCCTGGTCGGGACTTGTCCCTTGTTTCGCGTATACCATCACATCCGTGAAATGAAAATAGGCAAGCGTACCTTGGATTGGAGAGAAGCTATTGGGCTATCTTGCTAGCGTAAATCAACAAGGCAAGCTTCTGTAATTCCATTTCTTCATCCCTCGGGATGAACTGACATGGAAAAGGTAGCGGATGTTTGTTAAAGCAACTTCAGCACCACGCTTCTCTTCTGGATAGACGGCACTGACAAACCCGTTGACCACTTCACACACCCCGACCCCTCCGTCTTTTCGATCCGGAACAAAGCCAGTATACAAACCATCGCGGACCATAGCGAGGCGTTTGCGACGTGTTTTCCTAGACTATACTCATGGATTGAGTGCATGTCCGAACAAGTGATTACAGGACGAGCCAGATTCGGCGCCCGAAACCAAAGATATATGCAATGTTGTCGTCATCAGGAAGCCATCCTCGTGCAAAAATCGCTCCGGCATGAACATCTCGGGGTTTGGATACCTTTCCTCTTGCGTTATCGCCCTGTTGGATTATCGTCATCGTAGGCACGTCCTCACAAGCAGAGGTGCATACCAGACATTGGGCCCATCACCGTCGCACCCACGCGGAATGACCGGCCAAACCATTGAAAGCGGGCATGTTACTCACCTTGCGGAATGTAATATCCTCGTAGATGTCGTCTTCAGTAGTGGCGTAAGGAAAACCTAGACGTCCTCAGGTTATAGTCAGCGCAGGCACAGGACTGTGTGAAAACTCTATCAGCAGCCATCTCCAGCGAGTCACCTTAGAATGTGAGTGTCACTCTTGGAGCCTGAAGTCCCTTTCAATGGTGTGTCCGTCGCGTTTCCGTACCATTTACGTATCGTAGATTCGAGAATCGCATTCAAAGTAGAAAACACTACAGTTTGTATCTATCAGTCCACTTCGAACATTCGAACACATACACGCTTTCAGGAGAGGATAAAATAGAGTAAACAGAACAAAAAATTGCACACGAAATTCGCTATCCTGATACAAGAATATGCAGGTGACACAAGGCTCACCCATCACAGGGTGCAACCCTCCTGCTCAACTCAGCACGATTCAAACATTCTAAAGGAGCGCAAATGCTCACGATAGTTACGTCGACGAGACCGCGATGTGCTGTCCCTTCGACGTCCGGGGTAGAACTAAATCTCGCATCCGGACACGGCTAGCGACCCTCATATACTCCCCCCTGATGGTATTCGCGTCATCGATGCCGATAATGTTGTGTTCCGCAGAGATTTTCTGGACCTCCGATTCACCAAGGGATTGACGCAGAATGCCCTCCCAGTCTAGGCATTTTTGTTCTGCGTCTGCTAGCTGCAAAAGAGCTACCCTCTTCATCAACAATGCATCTGCGAATTTTCTCCTGACAAGATCAGGAGAGGGATGTCTAACGGGAGGAAGCTGGTTATCATAAACTGTTAGTTTTGTCGAACGAGGGTTTGCTAGAAAGCTCACCAGGCGCTTAAAAGCATCCTCAAGAGCCGTGCGATAGCCAACAGGGTCTACGACCCTCATATCTTTGCTAGGCTCCCTACATCCTTCAGGTGAGGAGTCCTTGATGGGAGAAGAGAGCTGACGGGAAGTGTGCCCATTCCCATTCGGCATATGAGTGGCTTGAAGCCAATCAGTTCCCTCAGGCGATGGAAACGTTGCGGGATAGCGGGTGAAGGGCTTCTTAACGATGCTTGACATGCCTGAGACACGGTGGTGAGCGGGTAACTGGCACTTGGAATGTCCCCACGATGTCACACCGCACAGCGTGACACCCGTCCCGACTCCGAACTCTGAATCTCTTGGGACCAGAGTTGCTCGCACGTTTCAAATAGCTCACTTGCGTGATTAGAAAAACAATTAGGGTGATATAATGCCTTGCATAGAACATGTTTCAGTCAAAAAAAATGAAAGTGGGTGGAAAAGGATGCGTGCTAGAAGGATGCCGGTAAGATCAGCTGCAAAATGGGACAGTCACAAAATTGAGTGACGCGATTTCATCATTGTCACGCATTGTCACAGGGCGGATTGCAATGCCGTGCAATTCCGCTTGAATGTGTCACGCCTTGCAGCTCACTGACATGGTCGAGATTGGAGACCATGTACCACTGGATTTCTCAACAAAATGTGCTTGGTAATAAAAAACAGAGATGCTGTAAACTGCAAAGAACCTGTATAATTTATGTTGAACTCAGCCATGCCCTGACAACTCTTTGCTGTGAAAAGGGATGTGATGTAGCTACGGAGTTGAGCAATGTTAATGATCTCTTCATTTTTATCCTCCAAAAAATATAGGGCTCCTAAGGGTACTCTAAGCTAAGTCTCTATTCATGTTGTGTGGCGTGCTAATAAAATTTAGTCTCGAAAGCATAGCGACTGCGATCGGGATCTTCTGGCGGAAACTGATAAGCGTTGTCCCAAAGCTCGAAGCTCTGGCCTTTAAATTTTTGAGCGACGCAAATCGAGCTGAAATCCTAAGTTAGTTCGGCTGCTAACGACAACGGTGGATAAAATGAACACTACTGGTAACCAAGTATGTTGAAATATGGGCTGTGGTGTGCCAGTGGCCACAAACAGCTACTGTCACATGGCTCGGCTCGGCTCGGCTCGGCTCAATCATTGGCCTCGATCTCGATAGCCATCAGTCGCGGCGCTTGCCGGCCAGAGTAACTGGCAACTACGTACGAGAATTTTAGAGTTAGAATCTGGTTACCCAATATTCAGCAGAATCGTAGGCCTGTGAGCGCATTGGATGGGAGGGTTGTTCTTCAGAGCAACCTTCGTCGCCATGGTCTCTGCAGTATACGCGCACGCGGCATGCCAGAGTGCCTTCCACATCGGAATGGAAGAATAAATAATTTGGTTCGCCCTCGTTCGCCTCAGAGGCACCGACAACATTAGCGTCTTCATTGGCGGTGGCATCCCCGAGGGCGTTGAGGTCATCGCCACTAGCGAAATCATCTTCGCTGCCAGAGTTGACTCACCCAGTGCCCAGGACAAGGTTCCGCGCTGGACGTCTCTGGACGCATGATCGTCCCATCCTTGGCGAACGAAAAGACGCGTGGACCGGGCATCCACAAAGGGTTGAAGAATGTGTTGAGGCAGAAGTCCTTGTTCGACTATGAAGGACATCGAACACCATCGTTAGATTAGGACAAGCAAGATCGGAAGAAGCGCAACATACCTGGGTGGGTTGATCAACAACCTGGAGCAAGGGGAACATACCTGAGTGCGAGTGGAGGAGGATGCGTGACTGCGGAGATAGTTGTAGGCAGACTCATGAGTGCGTGGAAGCTGTGGTAGCAGTATATTGTTGCATGCTGATTTCGTTCGTGAAGCGTGGGGTCGCGAGACGCGTGGAAGAACAGTGTGTTCGTTCGATCGTGATAGTCGTGTGCGTGATAGGAGGAAAACTGTCCAAAAAAATGTAGTTACACAGATGAAAGGTCGTCAGCGACAAGTTAGGAAAGATGGCAAAGGAGCCAAACACCCTTTGTCGCGTGGCCAAAGAGGGTTCGGATGCTTTGTACCTGCCAGTGGAATGGCTGTCTTTCCATCGGTTGTCCTGGATGGAATGGGATCTTATCTATGAGGTGAAGTGTCGTATATCATGTCAGGTCAGATACTAGAGAAAAACATAAGAGCTCCCACCTTCACGTCCAAGTAGAGAGACCCTATGGTGCAAAGTGCACCAGA
>JBBPOD010000149.1:0-28157 GCA_038091255.1 Tylopilus intermedius | reverse complement strand
AGTGGAGCTACAGAACACCAAGCGCCAATGTGAGCTTGTTAAGAGTCTACTGGCAGATGCAACGGCCGAAAAGGAAATCATGTATGAGGTCAGTGCGTCGCAACTGAGGTATGAGCATGTAGATTCATTATATCATGCAGGCGTTCAACGAGGAATTGGACGCAATGTATAACGACGCCAACCTTCCCCATGACGAGGCATGGGAGTCAATGACAAAGGATTTGTGTCATACGAAAGAGTCTCGAAACGCTATAAGCAAAGAGAACTCGTGCGTATCTCCTTTACGTGACCCTTTCGTATGTACTTACCACGAATTTAACAGGGAACTGAAACGCAAAATTGCCGAACTGGAGTCAGAGAAAGAAGAGTGAGTCCAAATCTCCCTCGCAGACTCTCGTTTAACCCCCTTATTAGGTGGGCTGTTTTGTTGCGGGCTCATGGACTAATATCATGATATGCACCCTGATTTCGATGTTATTTCTTGGCATCCATCTTTGCTTTCACATTCTTGTTTACACACTCACAACACCATCTCTGCAGCTGGACTGCACCAGCAATTAACATATTATCTCGTTGCCCTTTGTGCTGCTAACTCACCTAGCTTTCTACACTTCAAAGGGGAAGGTAAGTTGTTGTAAGCAGCTGGTCCGGTTTTGACCGTTTCATTGGGTTGTGGTCTTTGATCGACCATTAATGGCTTCTATGATCTTGTGTTCCCATATCGTAGCAGTGCTGATGCACCAAGTCCCCGACTCTGGATCTGCTGCAACTCACAAACATGATATGCTAGCAATTGTACACATAAGAGGTTCTCTGCACATTCGAATTCCTAGGACCTGATGCTGTCACACTGAGAATCTATCAGTATTGCCTGCAAATGTGAGCACAGTTGATGAAGGGAGCATTTGACCCAACAACAAGCCAGGAGTGAATGTGAGTATTCAACCCCAGGACAGCCTGGGTGCACATAATCCAATAATATAATGCATGTGTTAACACTGATGGGAACAACATGTCTTTCTCACTGCCACTTCATCTGATATCTCCAACTTGAACCTGATCTTGTTTTGCATGCACTGACAATGTTAGGGGTCAACATCTGCCAGTGAAGATGTGGGTATTGGCAACAAGACATAAGCCATTGAGATACTTGAGCATGGGCAAGTGGTCAAATGAAGAGGCTGTGGTAGCAGTCACATCCAGCAGAGTCCAATCAGATAGGGGCTACACTTTCCCACGGGGTTTTGGGTCTGACTGTCAGCAACACTGACCCTAGTGACAAATACAAGAATGTTAAGGCATGACAGCATGCATGTACCAATGACGCCACAAACGACAGGACATCAAGAATACATGACGAAACAGGTGAGAGACGTTTAAATAAGTAAAAGCCGTTGTCAAAAGACTCTCACACAGAATACGTCTAGATAAGTTCCGCAGCATTGACTGGCATTTCGTCCTAAAATACGTAATGAGGGGCGATTCGGCGCGATGACATGGAATGACTTACTATCTGGGTGCTGTAAAATTGTTCTGCAGAAAAGACATCAACACGACTCAGAGCGCCGGAAGTAAAATAATTCACTCATACCGATGTCACGGAGTATTCGTACGTCCTCGACCGTCACGAACTAAGGAGCCCACGTGAGAAGTTGACCGAGAGGAGATACTATGTGCGACATACGTTGATAGCAACACCTTTCCTACCAAATCGCCCTGCGCGACCAATTCGATGTATGTAGTTCTCACGATTCCTGTGAAGGGTACAGTGAGAAATGTGGAAATGGTCAAGGGAAAAGCAATTACGCTGGGAGATCGTAGTTGATGACAAGTGAAACCTGCTGAACATCGATCCCTCGGGCCCACACATCCGTTGTAATGAGCACGCGCCTACAACAACTTTCATAAGAATTTCCAAGTAGAGGGCTGCGACTTACGACGTTCCCCCGCGGAATTCCGCCATGATCGCGTCTCTCTCTTTCTGCACCATGTCATCATGCATGGAGGATACGGTGAAATTCGCGGCCCTCATCTTCTCCGTCAAGCAGTCAACCTGGTAAAACGATAAGCGCGATTGACAACCTTTTAGCCGTGGGTTCAAACCTTTCGCCGCGTGTTGCAAAAGATGACAGCTTGGGTGATGGGGAGTGTATCGTATAGATCGCATAGCGTGTCGAATTTCCAGTCTTCCTTTTCTACAGCCACGAAAAACTGTTTGATACCCTCAAGGGTCAATTCGTCACGTTTTACGAGGATCCGAATGGGATTCGTCATGAACTTGGTCGTCATCTCTAACACGTCGTAGGGAAGCGTGGCGCTCAGCAATACGACTTGGGTTGCTGGGGGGAGGTAGCGGTAAACGTCATATATTTGATCCTTGAATCCTTTATTCAGCAGTTCGTCGGCTTCATCAAGGACGAGCATCTTGATGTTCCGTGTCCGGAGAGCTCTTCGGCGAATCATGTCGAAGACGCGTCCAGGAGTACCAGACACTACATGTTGACCGTATTCGAGTTTTCGGATCTCCTCGCCGATGGACGTTCCCCCAATGCATGCGTGACATTGGACGTTCATGTAGTCACCGAGCGCAAGGACGACGGATTGGATTTGCGTCGCAAGTTCTCTTGTTGGTGAGAGAACGAGCGCTTGAGTTTCACGGACGGAAACATCGATAGATTGGAGTATGGATATCGAGAATGTGGCGGTTTTACCGGTTCCCGACTGTGCTTGAGCGATGACGTCCCGGCCTTGAGTGATAGGTAATATGGCACGTTGCTGGATGGCAGAGGGCTTTTCGAAATCTGGAGGACAAGATGAGAGTCCGAACAACAGGATTGAAGCAAGGACCAACTGTAGGCGTGGATTCCTCGGAGGAGGTCTTCCTTCAAGTTAAGGTCACCGAAAGTAGACACGACAGAGACGCCTTCTGAGGACTCGAATATGAGTTTCTAGCGATGTGCGTCAATACTGGACCGAGATAGTTTTGATAGCGACACTACCTCGTCGCCGGGGTTGAGTGCAGACATTTTTTTTATGAAGGGCGTCGCTGACCTCTCTCTGACTGCCACAGAGCCGTCATCGATAAAACTGTCTTCGTCTTCGTCTTCTCCGGCATCTATCTCGCCAACGTCCACCGCTGCCCATTGCCGAGAGACATCCAGCAGTATGTCCCATTGCTGAACTGCGGTATGTGTGATTACTTCACACTCTTCACGTGGACAGATTTTGTGGCAATGAGGACATTGGATTGACTCTGTCTGATGGTTAGTTACCCCACGGGGAGCAGCGCTCAACTTCTCGAAACAATCAGTACAGACAGGGTGTCGGCACAGTAGGCTGACAGTCAGTGTCAGACAGAAATGTTGGGTGCACGGACTAGCATCTGACCTATAGCATTTTTCCACTTGCATCTCTTCCATGCAAACAGCGCATTCTTCTCCTTCTCCGAGTGTGTTCATATCGATGGTATCACACACACGTCGCAAGAGCTAAACAGGATATGCGGGTGATGGCAATGTGAAGAAAGGGATAATACTCACCTTGATAGCATTTTCGTCAAGGTTTGCCATCTGTTGAGTGGGTGCAGTCCCATCATCGTCATCCACGAGCGATTCCGCATCCCGCTTAACTTCTTTCTCTCGAAGCTGGGATAGTCAACATGCAGCAAAGTCATCACAATCGGACAAAAGACCTTTTCAATGGTACGCTTGTCTCTTTTCCGGGCCTGATGATATTGATCACTTGACGACACGGTAGACAGAAACACTTTATTACCTCCTTCTGAGTCAACTCGAAAATCTTGCGCTCCAGTGACTGGATTTGACGTTGGGAATCCTCGAGTCTTGCTCTAGAACTCTGTCCTGAACGATGGTCTCGTCGAGCCTGTTGAAGTTTGGACTTCAAGCATTTATTTTCATCCTCGAGAAACCGGAGTCGAGAGTGCAGTTCCTCCACGCCTGACGTCACCTGTCTCAGGTGGTCCTAAAGGAACTTTAGGTCTTCTCGCCAACGACTGGATACAGAGATGTAGATACCATGATGGACGTCCCGGTTTCTGCTTCATGAGCACCGTTCCGAACGGGGTTGTCTCCACTCTCATCACTCGTCACTGAATGTATGGGATAAAACCATCACCATGACTGCCAGAGGGAATGAAGTACCCACCGGTGTTCTCTCCACGACTGAGTCTCCGCTTGGGAAGCCGTTTGCGTGCAGCTGCTCGGGTGGTCGGCATAATATGTAGTTCTCGAAGAGGGGCGTGCAACACGGTGGGTCACTCAGCTTAGCCTCATGGATGCTACGGCCTGAATCACTATCAAGTCCCTGTCGATTAGTGGTTAAATCGCCACGTTGTGGATCTCGCAAAACCGTGGCGCCGCAGGTTCAATTCCTGCCAGGGACATTGTTTTTTCTGTTTCGAGTCAGATCTGTGCCGGAAGCGATTTGAACCTCCCTCGGTTTATCAAGGTCGTCAACGCGAGACATGGCTGCCCGAAGGTCTCTTGGAACGATTGATCTTTGCTTTTTAGGAACTGCTTCTGCACAACCATCTTCCACGAGGAATCACTCTGCGACCGCGCTGCGTTTGGGCGGGGAGGTGTGGTTATTCGACTGTGGAGAGGCAACCCAGCATCGATTGCAGAAAAGCCCGGTAAAGATGGGCAAGATCAAGAAGATATTCATCACCCATACACATGGTTCGAGCTTGCACTCTCGTCTAGATCAAACGCTTTTCCCTGCTGACAGCCTGAGTGGACACAGGAGATCATATCTTTGGTCTACTTCCATTGATGGCATCTATCGGCAACGGCGCTGGGGGTACGATTGATGACATCGAGGATCCTCGGACACAAAATCAAGCCAATATCGACGCTGAGGTCTGTCCCGGATTTGCCGCAATCTCCAAACTGACAATATGAACTAGCCACTGGAGATCTACGGACCGCTCGGGACACGTGCTTACGTTCGTGCTGGTCTCACGTACACGTACACTCTCTTGGGAGCTCCATACATCGTCCACGAGCTTCGCTTTCCGACTGATCCACCCGGCGGTGATCAGCCCGAGCTGCCTCGTCACACCTCCGAACTACCAGACGGTCGCAACATACCCCAGGTTGACGGAGTCTGGGGGGATATCTTCGAGGACGATCTTGTCAGCGTCTCTGCAGCGCCGATTTCGCATTCCGTGCCGTGTGTTGGGTATGTCATCCAGGAAGCCCCTATTCCCGGAAAAATGGACCCCCAAAAGTACATCCCAAGCATCAGACGGACCAAGACCCCGATGTCGGTCATGAGTCGTTTACAGCAAGGCGAGAGCGTCGCGCTTTCGGATGGGACAGTCTTGCATGGCCCTCCTCGCCGTCCAGGTCGGAAGATGGTGATCCTTGGTGACACGTACGATCCATCTGCGATCGCGGGAATAGCTTCTTCACCCGATTTACTGGTGCATGAAGCAACAAACGCGCATCTGCCTGGCGTTGATCCCGCCACCAAGCCCAGCGACACGTTTGAAAGTGTCGAGGCAAGGGCCAAGTCCCGAGGTCATTCAACTCCACAGATGGCTGCCGCCTTTGCGACACGAATTGCAGCCCGAAAGCTCGTCTTGAACCACTTCTCTCCTAGATATCCCGGGAACGACGACGTGAATATGGAGGCAAGGACCGTGATGGAAGCAATTGCGGCTTTGGCGGGGGAACAGTTCACAGGCGAGATTATTTGTGCTAGGGATTTAATGACAATAGAGGTAAACCTACCACAGTAGAATACGAATCCTTGACAATGCGAAGAAGGTACGACATCATCAGTCGTCCGGAGGATCAGACAGCGCGCTACTCGAGTCGCTGGCTTCTCCTTCCTCCAACTCTTCTCTGAGCTTTTTCTTCGTTTTTATGAGCTTCGGGTCCTCTGCTACCTCCCCCATTTCGATGTCGTCATCTTCCGCTGGATTGAACGGAGAAGGATCTTTTCTTGAGTACATTTCCCTGTGGGACGACAGTGGCATTCCTAAATGCGAGGCTGCGTTTTTGATCGGGGACTTTGGTTTCAAAGACAGCGGAACATCAAGCGACTCGACGTCTTCGCCATCCTCTCTCTCGGCGACCTCGCCGGATTCGACGTCGTCGGCATGTCTTTCGTCGTCGACTAATGACGTCCCGCGGACCCCCTCGTCAGCATCGGTGGATTCGGCGGCAGGCGTAGGCATCGGGGAGGCCAAACGCGACGCCGTGCTCTCCTTGTCCTTTCCCAGCAGCCGTAGAGAGCTGAGATCCGACACAATATTGTCCAGCGCCGACTTTTGTCCTCGGATGATGCGCTCTTGCGTGTCGTGCTCTGTCGATATGGCCGCCATGTCGTTTTCGAGCGCCAGAATCGACCTGGCGCGTGTGTTCAGGACGCCCGTGACGTGGACAAGGTGGGACGGGAAGACATACCGCTCCAGTTCCTCGCGGCTGGGGAGCGTGTTGATCTTTTCAGTGATCAAGTCGTACTCCATCTTGCGCCGGCGCTCCATCTGCGCGTGTTCCAGCGCGACCTTGAGCTCGCTAATCTGGCTGCGCAACAGGTCGTGTTCCTGCTCTGTGCGAGGGGTCGGTATGCTGGAGACGGTCGGGAAAGACGGCGGGTTACGCACCGATGCGTTGTCGCTCGCGCTGGTACTCTTCTACCTGCCTCGACTCGGCCTCGCAAATCATTAGACTCTTCTTGAGTGCCAACTCAAAGGCGGCGAGTTCGACCAGGAAAGCCTCCCGGGCATCGTCGACGCTCCCGCCGTGAGGAGGCGGTAGTAATGGGGCGTGTGCGAGCGAGGCGTAGTTGTGAAACTTTTTGACGACGCGACGGAGGGCGCGTTCGTCGTTGGTGATGCGCGTGTGTATGATGGCATCTGAGGGGAGCGTTTTTATTGCGGTGGACAGGTTGGATTATGGGGATACGTGCCTTCTTCGTCGGTGGAGAGAGGGGGAATGGTTAACATTGCTTCAACAGACATGAAGATGGACTAGAGGAGAAACGTCCCACGATCACTAATGCTAGTACTACTAGTGCTGTATACATGCACTATCAACCCCACTCATCCGACACGAATGGCGTCACAAGGTCGTATATCTCCTCGTTTCCTCCACTCCTCCTATGTGCCTTGTTCCTTCCTATCACACGCTTGAACATATTTCCAACCTTCTTCCTTGCCCCATCTTGATCGGTCGGTACATTCACGCCCTCTTCACCCTGGTAACAGCTATCGATATACTGTGCCAACTTTCGCTGTCCACTCGAGCTATCGCTGGCATGTCGGCGCGAGTCTTGCACGGCAGATTGCAAATACATGGCAAGGTTGGGGAAGTTGATCGGAAGCGTAGGATATGGGGTGGCTGGCGTCGACGGCACGACGTAATACTTGGCCATCGACGACTCCGGACCATCACGAAGAAGAGTCGCAAGCGGGGACAGCGTGTACGAATACGGTAGAACGCTCACATCGCCGTTCGTGTACTTGTGCGAGTTCGGCAGGTTATTGGGAAGGGGGTAGTCCGTCGTCAGATAGAGTACAGTTCTCCATTCAGATGCAGAATGATGGATCTACACGACCATGAGCAACAACACTTCGTTCTGCACAGCTCGACACACCTTGACAAACTGGATTACCGTTCGCAATTTGAGTTCGTGCTTGGCAACACTGATTGCGTCTATGGTAGGTTCTACGCGGGTAGCACTCAATCTAGCCATTAGCTTGAGCAACTTCCGCCAACTGGGTGCCTGGAAGTGGAAAACAGGCGCTCTCCCATATGGAAGCGTGATCACGTTTGGCATAGGACCGGACATAGGTAGTAACTCCGTCGAGATGACGGGATGCGTGAAACCCATGGCTAAAGGACGAAGTCAAACAAAGGCCCAAATAGACGCTAGAGTCGAGACGTACAGACACCCAAGAGCATCTCTCGTTCCACATAATGGTTTGCGGACAATGGGATCGTTGGTCGTGTGGATGATCCTGGCTCTTCCGCCTCTTCTTCGACTCCTTCGCCTAAAGGGTCCAATGGCACGGGAGGCAGGCTAGGACTTGTAGATGGTTGTGCAGGGGATCTGTACCCTGAGGACCCAGGAACAAGATCACTGCCCAAAGAGTGTCCGTTGGACAAGCTGCCCTCAGACGACACGGACAATGACGCCCAGCTTGGTCGTGAAGTAAAAGGGGGCATTGGCGGTTGCTCGCTAGTACTTGGTCTGCATGATTGAGTCATTGATATAGATGGCGAAGTCGCGATGCGGTCAGGTGGAGGCGTGAAGTCGTATGGGGCAGGTGACGTAACCAACGGAGAGGTGGCAATGATGGACGAGCGGGTCGGAGAAGGAGTAGGGAGGGATTTCCGGACGAGACCAGAAACTGTATTAGTATACAGGGGATGCGTCAGAGGCAGATTCTCCCGAGACTGGCGAAGATGTTGGACGCGGACAGTGGGAGACCCTCGGGGAATTTCACTCGGGTCACCATCCGATTCATGGTGACTAGTAGGAGAATGTGACGAGGATATATCGTCGTTGAGGGAAGAATATTGTGATGAGTTCGACGCCGTCGGGGTTACCAAATGTAGCCAGCTTTCACCCTCAGGCGGATACGCAGACGCTCGGATTGCGGCGGTGGATGCCCGATCTACGGATGGCGATCTAGGAGAGGTGGGCGAGGATGATGCCTGCTCATCGACAGTATATATACAGCTGGACGTAAGTCGCGACTCTTCTAGTGCTCTTGCGAGTTCCTCCTCTTCCTGGGCAATCAGCTCTTGTTCATGTTTTCGAGCTTCAGAGGCAGAGAGCGAGAGCGCTAATTCGATTTCTTTCTCGTCAGGGGAAGGCACGGTCTCGGGGACGATGGGTTCAGGCGGCTGGCAAGGTGGACAAGCCATGGGCAATGGTAGGGAATCGGGATAAAGAGGATGTCTCGAGGCAGGAGAGACGGCCAACGCTGATGGTTTGGGCGGGACCGGCGGCAAGGGGTTAATCAGGGGTTTCAGCAGCGGTTGCGGTTTCTGGGGAAGAGGAGGGGGTGATGCGAGAGGAAATTTGGCCTGTGGGGAGAAATAGTCGCCGTAGAGCGACTGGCGCGCATAGGGTGAAGGCATGGTACCATGACTGGTGCGCGGCCGAAGGGCAGCGCTCTTGTCCCATATCCTTGCGCTCTGTTGGTATGGCGTGAAGCTGGAGCTGGACGGGACAAATGACTGGTGGGGGTTAAGCGTCGCCTGAGGAACACACGGTGATGGCCCCGACACGCTTGTGAAGCGAGGCCGAGGAGTAGGACGAGGGTGCGAGGTAGAGGCATCCAAGGCGACCACATGGTGGGGCGGATAAGAATACTGCCAGGCTGACAAGGAGAAGCGTGAACAGGGCTGAAAGAGACTGAACAAGGCGAAAATCGATACCTGGATGGTTGTAGGACTGCATCCGTCGTGACAGTAGTCTAATGGCGCTTGTCAAAGATAACTGTCAGGCCGTGGGCGATCTGGTACTAGTATGGTGTTTCGTTCCTGTGTCAACGTCGACACCGCCGTCGTCGAGCGCGGCTTAAGAGCAGTGGTGGACGAAAAAGAGACGGGTGAGGGCGGCGGCGTGCGGGCCTGGAGCAGCCTCGTTGAGCAGCGCCCATCTCGCTTGCATTTGTCCCTTGACTCTCCCATCAACCCTAAGTAGCGATGACGATCCAATCATTGGTACAACGCAGGGTACTCTAACGTACAATAATATGCAAAGGAGAGCAGAACGCGCAGGAAAATTTATGCTGATATGAGTGTGCTTGTTGAAGACATCGACTGGGGAGGAATGTTGAATGACATGGAGTATTGAGTATATCTTGTACGTGCAGCAGAAAACGAAATGAAAACCAAGAATGAACAACAAATGCATGGTGGGTCATGAGGTACGAGAAGGGATGAATTTGATTGGGTGCGAAACACCCTGGACAGCCGACGTCTTGAATCCTAATCTGCGCATCACTGCCAGGAGGTCTGCTCTTTGCAGTGGCTTGGAAAGCGACGCCGCGAACAAGCCATTCTGCTCGTCTCCTGTACTATAAGCGCTAACAGAGATGATCGGGGTGTTCGAGTTCTTGTTGCTCGTGCTCTTGATGTACCGGGCAGCATTCTCACCATCCACTATCGGGATCTCCGCATCAGGATATGCGACCATAGTACAGTCGTTCTACTTACGGACTGGCATGTGCAAATCCATCAGGATACAGTCGAATTCTGTAAGAGCGGTCAGCTGAGATTGTTTCCAGACACAGCCCATCAAACTCACTGATGTCACCCATCGCCACGCCAATTGCTTCAGAACCATCAGCAACGACGACACACCGACACCCGAGACGGATGAGTAGCGTCTCTATAATCTTGGCCGTGATCGGGTTATCTTCAGCCAGCAAACATGTCACAGCACGGTCCGTGGGATCCGGCCCCTTGCGCAAATCCACAGAGTGAACTGACGAAGGAGGCGTCACCTCGAACTGATTTGAACATTGTCCCGCAGAAGAAGGCCAGTTGTCAGAGCCTGATCCTTCGCCTGCGCTGCTTGAAACAGATGCAGTTCGTAATCGACTCGGCATCGTGTTCCTGCGCTCGACGCCATCGAGGTAATTCAGTTTGAACCTCTCGACTGCACCAAACTCGGATGGTTTGCGGGCGTGATTCCCGGCACTACTGCCAGGTGTGGATGGTGGTATGCTTGCTCTGGACGGCGAGGAAGCGATCGACGATGTCGACGTCGACGGAGATGGAGGACCTTGGGAGATGGCCTTTGGGTCTATGGCCGTCACGACACTCGGGGGCTTTTTATGGCGCTGCGAGAGACTACGCTTTCGGCTAATGCTTGTAGCGTCGGACAAGGTATGAGGGAGGGGGGCTAGCTGGTCCGTCTTGAGCTTGCGAATCACATCGTCGTTGGCCTGCTTCAAGACAGGCAAGTTCTTGAAACTGAAGGAGCCAAAGTCGTCGCTAGCTGGAGAAGGCGCTGAATCTCGGTTGCTTGGCAAGGAAATATTGTTTGGCTGGGCGGTGGTCACGTTCAGAGAGGGGCTATCAGCGTTCGTGATGGCAATGTCATCGTCATGGAACAGCTGAGGTATCGCGCCTCGAGGGTCAAAGTAATCGGTCGACTCCGGGTCCGAGAGTTGCGGAATGAAGGCAGCTTCTTTCGAAGTAACCTTGTCCCATTCGATCCCTTCGAAAAGGGGGTGATTTTTAACTTCCTCGGCACCATGGGCACCCAAACGTGTTGCGGGGCTGGTGTCCATAAGTCTTCGCATGAAATCCTTGATCTCTTCCGAGAAGTCTACCCAATCTTCGTGCCATTCGATTTGTCCCGAGAGGATGTTTTCGAATACCTTTTCTGGGGTTTCAGCGTGGAACGGTGGGATTCCATATAGGAACTCGTATGTGATGACCCCAAGAGCCCACTAATTAACACGAACGTTCAGTATAGATTTTTCAATGAAATGTGAGGAACCGCACCCAATCAACCGCAGCATCGTCACCACGAAGACCCAGTATAGTCTCGGGTGCCAAATAATCCGGCGTGCCAACAAACTTTTGCTCTCCGGGAGTATTGCCGCCAGAGTGGGAGCGTAGATCCGTCGTGAGTTCCGTGGCAAACGATTGTAAAGGACTGTCGGCAGCCCTGCTCCGCCTCGGATAAAAGTTTGACACCAGCTCGGAACCACTGCCTGACTCGCTAACATCATCCGCGGGGAACTGGAACAGCGTTCCGTTCCGAGACGTGGGATATGATCCTTGGCCAAAAGAAGAACCCCCCTCGAAGGGCAGCATCGGAGAAGCAAGGAAGCCCGAATCCAGGGATGGGGGGCGGGACCGCGAATCGTACCTCGTGCGATGACGAAGTCCGATCCCCATTGGACCGCCTTCTCGAGTCTGTCGGCCCAAAAGACCAATCCTGCTAAGCCCGAAATCGGTCAATTTCAGATGGCCGTGGTGGTCGATGAGCAAGTTATCAGGCTTCAGATCCCTGGTTTGACGATGAGGGTCAGATCGTCTGTCGGTGCACAACAAACTGGAACTTGCCGGTGAACAATGCCACGCTCATGGAGGTACTCGAGGCCCAACACCACTTCGGCAATGTATTGACGCGTCCATTCTTCTGGTAGACACCCGAGCGATTTGATGAGAGCAGCACAGTCGCCGCCGTTGAGATACTCCATAACAAGGTAGAGGTTCTCCCTGCTCTGGAAAGTGAAGTACAACTTGGCTACGAATGGTGACTCGGCCTGTTTCATGAGGATCATCCGTTCCGCTTTGACATTGGTAATCTGGTTCTTGGCAATCATGTCGGCTTTCTTGAGAACCTTGATCGCATAGTAGTCACCTGTAGCCTTCTTCTTGGCAAGGAATACCGAACCAAATGCACCCTTGCTTATCGGCTTGATAATGTCAAAGTCCTTGATAGAAGTGGGCGTGGAGCGGGACAATAGTGCCGCAGTTGGCTGGCGGGGAGAAAGCGGCGCATTAGAGGAGGTTGGGCTGAACATCGGGTTAATGGTGGAATGTCGTCGGTGTCCACGTCGAGAGGGGACAGGAGCGTCACGAGGAAGGATACTAGGGGACAAGGGAGGTGTGATCAAAAGTCGAGGTTCCAGAAGGTTGTTCGTAGATCGGCGGGCTCTTAGAGTACCATTCTCGGCAGAAACTTCATTGAGATCCATGTGGGGTGGGTGATCATCCGGGCCCGCAGAAGCAGTGATAGGGGCCGCCAGAGCAAGGGGCGACGAGATAGATGATGGCGTGGACGACCGGGTAGGCATTTTGTTCATCATTTGCCAAGTCGGTGGAATTGAGCTAGGATTAGGCATGGACACCTTGTTCTCGCTCGGTACAGGAATTGGGGACGAAGGTGCAACCGGCGTAGGACCAGACGCCAACACGTCCTCAACAGAGCCGATAGAAGCACTCTCCGGTGTGACCAGAGGTGGTGCAACTTCCTCGGTTACTTCGAGGGCCTCGTCGTCGACGGGCGCAAAACCGTCTTCGTCGCTTGCTTCTTCGTAGTCGACGGTCGCCAGACTTTCTTTTACTCTTTCCTCCCATTCGTGCCATATCTTCTCCGAGTATCGAATGGTATTTTGCATGCGGACAACGTTATCGACCTTTTGTTGCATGACGCGTTCGGCATCGTCGACTAGTTGTGTCAACGCAGCATCTTCTATGGTCGGTTTGCACCAGTTGCGCACCTGAGACATCTTCCGCTCCGAGGTCGGGGAGAGCAGTCTTTGTCGTTCGATAGGTTCCTTTGACTCCTCCTCCTTGAGCGAGGGAATGGTGATTTCGAGTGCCACCTGTAAAATGTCATCCAATTGCTCCAATAGACGACGCTGCATCTTCTTCACGCCAAAACGCTGCATTTTGCTCGACCGGAATAGTTGAAGGGGGCTCGACATACTGGGTGATGTAGATGGGGAGAAGATGGGCACTCCGCGGTATTCAGGAGTGATCGCCGGCGACGAGGTCTCCAATGAAAGCGAAAGCTCCTTGATGGTGTTTCTCAGCTCGCCAACGGATTCGTTGCATTCGCCGATTTCTGCCTCGAGATGGTGCACCTCCGCACAAGTCTCGCTGTGCTTCTCGAAGTACCACTGCGGGATATGGCACTCACAGATGCGACACAGGATTGGTTCGGTGGATATGGGTTGCGCAAGCGGAAAGGGTGTCACTGGTTCATCGGGCATACGATCCGATATGGGCAAATCCTCTGGCAGGGGCTCTTGACCGATTTCTCCGGATTCCAGGATTATGGGAGGAGACGAGTACTCGTACCGCGGAGGAGCGATGGGTTTAACGACCCACATTGTGTGAGAGGGTTGCGCGTCCTCGCGGTCGAACATGAGCATACCTTTACCCTCCATCGGTTGGTAAAGGACACCGTTCACAAGAATCTCCTGAAGGGCATCAGGTTGGACTTGTAGCCGGAACTTGACCTCAACTGTGTGAGACTCATCTTGCTGAAGGCGCTGCGTCGCATCCTTGAAAACGGTCCAATCCGATGGCGCAAGTAGGTGCGATATCCGTGTCCCAGGAAGTTCGGATGGTTCGGTTCTATTGAGATCAAGCGTTAAAAGGATGTCGTGACCGGATCCGAGATTGAGATCTTACCCAACCACGACTCTCCATGCATGATTTGCCCAAATGAAGTGATCACCATCCAAGCTAAGTTCCATGATAATATTTTGGTTCTGAGCAGTTTCGGCTTGGAGGCGCAGGCGCTCAGTAGCCAAGACACGTGCAGACTCGTTGTGCTCTGGCAGCTTGTTAGGCGAACGAGCCGTGGGGTCCGGTGAGGTCGATTTGCGAAATAGTTCCTTAGGGTGGTCGTCTCTTGAACGTCTACCCTGGCTGACCACCCGACCCATTCGTAAGCGGTGTTCCTCTTCGAGAGAGGTACGGAGCGACCCCTCTTCCTTGTTTCCGCGAGTAATCGGCGTTGGTGCCGGAGGTTGTTCGTCCGAGGGTTTGAGGACGAACATGAGGGGCTCGTCTTGTTCATCTTCATTATTATCGTCGAAATTCCAAAACTGTTTCTCTGCCTCCCACCACTCCACGACGCGACTGAGGCTAGCGACGGCAAGCAAGACTTGCACGTACCAGTTGCGCCCGTGCCAATCCGGGTGCTCATCCCAGGCTTTCCCGATGTGTTGCACGCGCTGAACGAGAGACTCGCAGACCTTTGGTTGGGCAGTGAGTTGTGTGATGGACATTTCCGTGACATCCGTGGCGACGCCTATGAGGTCATAGAGGGCAGTCATGATGGGATCAATGGGGTCGTCGATGAGTATACGAGAAGAACGGCGATTGACGGAGGAGATGGGAAGTACGTCGGAAAAGCTGCCATGAGTTGTGGTAGGAGGGAGGGGGGAACGGGATCTGGAAGTGGAGCGAGAACTTTGGCCGGACCTTGCTGGACGGATGGGGATGTGGACAGTACGTGAAAGTCTGCGGGAAGGGACGCCTTGGGGCGGCCATGCGGTGGGAAGGATTGCGTTTGACTGCCTTCGAGGACTGGTTGTATCGGAAAGGGTGGTGGTAGGAACGACAGGACTGGGCACGGAGCTAGAGGAGGGAGTGGGAATGGACCTGTCCCAGGGGTTGGTGTTTTGTCTGCGGAGAGAGGGGACAAAGGAAGAGGAGGCGGATGCTACAAGAAGACCGGGTGACGATGTGCGATGAGTCAGCGCAGGAAGGAAAGAATTGCCATTCTCTGGAGACGCACGGTGACGGCTGTGACGGCCCTCAGGTTCCGCCTCGTAGCCACTGTCAGAGTAATCGTCCGCCTGAGAGGCTGGACGTGGGTGGTATAGGAGGGAGTCATGAAGAAAGTCGCTGTCGCCGTACTGGGAGTCGCGGTCTGGGTCGTGATCGCGGGAGGAGTCGCGATCAAGGTCGCGGTCCTGTTCACCGTCGCGGAGCCTCTCCTCGAAGAAGGAGGTGATGTTGTTGATTACTCTGCGGAGCTCCTTGTCGCAGTCAGCCTTGGCGGTCTTTAGACGACGGGTGACATGTCTGCGAACAAAGGGCATGGATACGGTGTTTGAGCCAGATGAGCCGAGGGTGGTGGTGGTGGTGGAGGAAGTGGTGGTGGTGGTGGTGATGGTGGTGGATGGTACATCGGGGGAGAGGACGAGGGGGCTCGGTGGTTGGCGACGGGGAGCGTCGGTCATTGTCAGAGAGACAAGTTCATCACGACGACGAGGATCAACGCTCTCTCCCAAGTTTCAGACGGTCTTTGCCGACGCTGTCCGGGGTTCCTCAGATTAGGTAATCATCACCTCTCTCATGCTCCTCCTCCGCCGTGTCCTCGCACAAATCAGACCCCGCATCCGCTGCTCGTCCACCCTCAGAGGCGACCAGGAACACCTCCACCACATCCTAGACCAGGCAGAAGACGCCCGCAGCACGTCCCCTTTTTTCTCCTTTTGGTCCCCGTCTCACACCGCGTAGCACACAGCGAAAACACCCAATGGCAAACATCCGGTTTCCGTAGAAAGTTCGCCGCGGGCCAGGTACGTCCCTCGTCCTTCGCTGCACACGCGTCTGACACCCTTTCCAGTTCATTCGTCCCCACTACTGGTCATACCAGCACCGCTTCCAGCCAAATAGCGTTAAATCTGCGCACCCCCTCGTAGCACCCAGCCGCAAAGAAGCATCCCAGAATGACGTCTTCCGCGAGTTGGGCATAGATCCTCTCTGGGAGACCAGCAACCCCACCCTCCTCGCCTCCTTCGTCACAGAGCTCGGTAAAATCAAACCGCGCACGCAGACCCGCCTCACGACAAAGACACAGCGCAGGTTGGGCAAGGCCATCCGCCGAGCCAAGATGATGGGTGTCATGCCCCTGTTTTACAATCCCCGAATGATGCCTAAGCCAGGCAGCTAAAATAGTCGTGTCTCTTGCACCGTGATCACACCTACTTGATCCCGTCTAAATGCAACGCTCGCGTCCCTGACCGTGTATCTGGCCCGTCATCCACACTCCCATGCTGCTCCCCATCCTCTGCAAGGCCCATGGTCACGCGGGCAAGTTTGTATATCCGCCGTCCCTATAGTTCTGCCAGCAACATCGTGCCTAGATTCTGCACGACCTGATCTCCGATCGCCTTCTCCACCGTCTCTTCTAAATGCCGCTTGGGATCTTGTTTCCCCACATGACGCGTCTTTAGTTTCTCCGCAGAGAGCGTCGACTCTTCTTGCACTGACTTGTTATATGCCTCCGATAGCGTAAGCATTTTCTGAGGCGCATATATTCATCCCAATTCGCACATGCTTCTGATCGGAACTAACCTTGATAGCGGTCTCGTTGCTCTCCTTGTGAGAACAGAAATCTTTCAGTTTGAGCCCCTCCGTCCAGTTCCGCTTATGTAAATTCATCAACATGGCTTGTTCCAGCTCGGTCTTGCGGTAATTGACAGCAATCGAGTAATAGTGGCGATTAAGTCCATGAACGAGTGCCTGAATCGAGGGTTTATTAATGTGGCCAATATTGGACGTCGTTTGTCGTGGCTCGCGACCAGCAAGCACCGTCTGGGGGTTGATGAGACGGAAGGCATCGATCACGACCTTGCCCTTGACAGACTGGATGGGATCAATGACCACCGCAACGCAGCGATTTTGCATTTGTTCAAACGACTAGAGCGACGTGTCAGATCGTGTGAGCAAATCATCGGCGACCTTACTTGTTGCGTGTTGATGTCGACGCTCGACAGCCAACACCCAAACCCTGGATGTGAATGGTACCACCCAACGACCATCTCGGGTCTGATGGGCATGTATTCAATGAAACGCCGAGCGCAGGCACGCATGGAGCACTACTTACCGCCCAGTCTGCTTCAGCATATCGAGCATCTTTGTCTGAAATACGTGATCTACAGATTCGACGGTGACCGTCGTGCCCGATTGGGGCATGGCGAAGACGTCGATGACTTGCACCGTGTACTCGTCGACGAATTCCCCGAGCATGAGGCCCATGACCTCCATGGGGACACCGGCACGTCCGTGCTTGAGCATCTTTACAGAATGAGCCTTGATACATGAGTGAACGGGCCGCTGCACACCTTGAGTAGTGCCAACGACGAGATATGAATGACTTCTCCGCTGCGGTCGCCCCGTGAGCGCAATGCGACAGCAGGATGGAAGGGACTTACTTGTCTGGAACGGTGGTGTCGACAGGAGCCCGCATGTTGGCCCTCATCTGGTTTCCGATGATGTTTCCAATGTCGTCCATGGCGTAGTCCGAGTCTGAGCTGACGCGTCTTTCTTGAATCTTGACTTTGTGAATCAAACACGCGCAAACACCTTCATGGTTGGACATCATGATGCCCGCCAACGATGCCCTCGATCCTTATCATGCCCAGCCGAGACAGAGGCCAGTGCATGTCTCGGTGCAACAGCGACCCCCACTGCCGCAACACGCCACACATCTCGCACTCACCGTCTCTGAACCACCACGGCCACCTGCCACCCCTCCTACTCCACCCATGTGAGCCAGCAGCATGTTGTATCTATCTTGCGAACCTCACTCGGTTCACAGCAGCAACCATAATCCCACGCGCTCCACCAACCCGCACGGTGGCGGAGTGCATGCGGTACAGGAGCTCTTGCGCTTCCTAGCCTCAACGAGGGAAGCGCAAGAGATAGAGCACAAGCGAAGGATCGCATGGGAACAAGAGCAAGAAGCCAAGTACAAACTTCGTCAGGCGGAAATGGAACGTCGTATGCTTGAGATGCAGCAAGAGATCACTGCACTCAAGGCGCGTGTGGCTTTCAGCAGCCCCAGGTCTGCGCCATTGACCGGATCTTCTGTGAGCGTGTCGCAGCATTCGCAGTTCGGGTATTCGCCGCTCGTATCGCAGCAGCAGCAGCCGACCCCGAACACCTCCCCCACTCTCTCGCACACTTGCACACCAACGCCGCAACCTGCCGGACCATCGACCGTTGCTACGCCAGATTCGGCGGAGGCATCGACATCCACTTCCCACCTTGCGTCGCCGCCGTTACAGCCTACTGCCCGATTTGTCCATGTCCACCCTTCTTCGGGTCTACGAAACGTGGAGAATTTCGCAACAGGATCAGACAGCGAAGAAGAGGCGGGTAACTCTCCAGCTGGCGAGCATCGTGTACACCGTAAAAATCACCACGACACACGTTGTTTGACGATTCAGGTAAATGCCTGGTTTTGGCGGATGACGGTATCGTTCCTGACGTTGTCTGGGTTCTCAAGCACGCTATGCGTCATCATATATTGCGACTCATGGTACTCGATACGGACAAGGAGCTGCCAGACAGTCATGTGGAAGGCACACCGCTGGGACAGGACGAACCTATTCGGTTCGTATGGGAGAAGACGCCGAGGCAGTCTGTGCACAACGGACGGATGAAGGAACGGGTTCTCAGAGACCTGAAGGCGAACCGAAAGATGTACAAGCACGTGTCAGAAAAGGACTTTGGGAAGAAGATGTTGGGGTCGGCGTTTGATCAAGCGTTCGTGACGCTGAGGCAGAAATTTCGAGCACAGAGGGACACGACTGCGGGACGAGCACACAAACAACGGGAAGAGCTGAAAGCACAGCGTGCACGCCGACTCAGTCGACGAAAAGTGGTATGTGTTTGCAACTAAGATATGCGTTCTCGCTGAAATTACGACCAGAAACTTGGCAATCGCTCTGATGCGCGGAATCGAATAGGGGTATTTGAGCATGTGACGTTTGATGGTGCGCTGCAGATGGAATGCATGTCGTCGGAGGAATCGGAGGAGGAAGAAGACGCGGAGACGGGTACGCGAACGGCAATCTTTCGAATCCGAGGGTATGCATGGCGCAGTCAACGGCTGCAGCGGTTTTTCGATGCGCTGGATGAAGACGACCGGGCAGACAACGAGATGCGACCGCGGCGAGGGGTAGGCCGACGTGAGCGGTACGCAGGACCGGCAAAGGAGGGGATGTTGATGCCCCCGAAGGGGGTTGCGAGCTGGATGGTGAGCAAACGGTGGGTGCGAGAGATGGCGTTGTCGCACGTGGAGGTGCTGAGGGAGGTGGTGGCCGATCATCCGGTCGGGATTGATTTGGGAGAGGAGAGTGAGTGATATTGCAATTACCACTAGTCTTAGGCTACGAGACTCTGATGGCGGCAATTGCCGTTACATGTTATGCCGATTCCCACGGTATATGTACGTATAGGTTGACCAAGAACGTCCAAGCAAACGCATGTATCTCTTCACTCCCAATCACGTGGCGTTGGTCGCTGCCTGCTACCCGCCCTGGTCCTCTGCTGCGCCTGATTACCGTCCGAAACAACAGGAACTCTCCAGACTCACTTACTATGCCACAAACAGGCCAGGGAAAATTCACAAACTCGGCGCGGAACTGTACAAACACGCCCGCGCAGAGTGCACAAAGACCTTTGCTGGAAATCCCCGTGCACGAGCGTGCGTCTCTGTCATCCGAACTACTAGTAGGTGACCCGCTCATCCACCCACAGTGCTCTCCTCATCACCCTCGCCATCCTCCGCGCACTCGCAATCGAGTGTCGCCGCGACATTTCCCTCCTTTCACCGTCCCTCCTTTCCTGTCTCAAGACTACCCTCGATCTCATCTCCTCAGACCTCGAAATATCCGCCCGTGCTGCCAGCGTGGTCCGTCTCTCTCCCCTCCACTTGACACCCCTGCTCACCGCTCGCAGCTCACCGCGTGGTGCACCTACTCCGATGGCCACGCCATTGGCGTAGATGCCGAAATGACCCAAAACTACCTCGCCGTGCTCGCCCATTTTGCTAAACAGTCCACCATCGACATCAAGTCCGTCGATTACGAATTGAGAAATAGGTCCGTCTCGTCCACACACTTGTCCAATCCCCACCCAATCCCCTCTCTAGGTCGCGTCTCGTCGGCCTGGCCGCGATCACCGGCGTTGTCAACTCGGAAGCATTATATGTCTCGTCTACCCAGTTCAAGTCGCAGGTGTCCCAGATCATCCGCGCTCTCCTGTTTCATGTACTGCATTCCGAAACCAAGTCGCTCGACGAGTCGTACGTCCATCCACCACGTGTCCACTCATGCATCCCTCATCCTTCCCATCGCATAGCACGTCGGCCATCAAAGACAACACCGCGTCCGTCTACATGGAAGAATTTCGCACCCGTCCCCCAGAACAAAGGAGGGCTGCTTCCATCCATGTTCACGTCGACGGCCAGTCCGGCCCTTCATCTGCCGACGTCCTGTCTGCATCCCTTCGCGCATTTACCCTCCTTTTGCAGCACTCGAATGCAGCACAGATCGGTCTCATACTCCAGGCCGCGTTTGAGACCATGGATGAACAACACCTCTGGGACAAGGTCGACCAATCCCGCTGGTTCGCTCGCAAAGCCTGCGAATGGACTCAGTATCAATATCGTTATGCTGTCCCTTCCAGGCTGGTCGAGCGACTGCTCGAGACACAGGACACTCCCGTCTCCACTCACCAGCAAAGAACCTTGACAAAGATGCTCACCACTGTCTTCACTTCCCCGATCCCTTTGGTCAACCTCTCGACCTCGGACATCGTATCCAACCTCGTCACCTTGGTCCTCCGCAGAGTGTCGGTGAACCCCAACGACGACTTGCTTCCCTTGTTGGTCGAAAGTATCGGCTCCCTCGGCACGCACGTCTACTACTCTGACCAGATCCAGGATCTGGCTAGCGAGCTCATCAGTCGTCTTGTCACGGCCGAAGTGTATGGATCGCCCTCTCTAGCAAAAGACGACTACAACAGACGACGGTCACAAGCAATCAGATGCTTGTTGGCTGGACTCTCGCGTCTCTTACTGGCTGCGGACGCTGCGAGGAAGGACGAACACGATAAGGTCATCAACGCGCCGGAGCCTTCACTCGTGCTGAGCAGTGGTACTTCGTCCCCGGGTTCCCAGGTTCCACAGCGGAAACGGGTCTCTGGAGAGATATGGTATGACACACTGAATCTGTTGTGTGATGCCGACTACGCAGTGAGAAGCGACTATGCCCACACGTTCGTTACGTACTTGCGCAAAGAACTGGCGAAACGCGGCAGCTCGAGCAGTATCAAGCGTCCGAGGCCAGCAACGGAAGAAACCTCCCCTGTCAGCCTTCTCCTTTTTGGTGACCCTGGCACACGGTCGTTACATGCTACCCATGCTTATTTATTCACCCTGGCCACCTCATCCTCGCTCGGGCCTGTCGCCGACCCTTCTCCATCTCCGGCTTATTCATTAAACGGCGACCTCTCATCCATTGCAGTCTCTTCTACAGCGCCGAGCATTGAGCCACCTGTTCAGGGTACGGATATCGCAGAGATGCAGTTATCTCGAACATCTTCCTCCCGCCGTTCAGCAGGCACGCTCACGCGATCACGAAAAGCTTCTGCCACAAGACTACTAGAATGCACTCCTGAGAAGGTCTCTTCTGCCAGCCTTGCCTCTTTATCGGATCATGCCCTCATTCTCCATGTCCTCACTGCCATTCATGAAGAGGTGCCTATCCGGGGTCTGTTGACTGGAGTTCCTATGCTCCTTTCACTAGACGCTGCTTCCGAGGTACAGGACGAGTCGGATCTTTCCGTCCTACAACGAGCAAGGGCGTTGAAGGAAGTTGTTACCCGCGTCTGGCTTGTTATTGGCCAAGTGTGGGAGTGCGCTGAGCTCATAAAACTCGCAGAAAGTGTGAGGGTGGCGTATCAAAATTTCTACTTTAGTACTAATGCACTGGGTCTCCTGTAGGCACTCGCTTCATCTCATGGCTCACCAGTGCTTCCCCAAGTGGCAACATTTACACCTGGTGTTTTGCGCCCACCAGAAGAGCAGGTCATGTTCCCTCCCGTTGAAGAATCAGAGGCGGTGGTGGCTGAATGGTCATATGTGGATGCTGATGAAGCACTCTCGTTGATCGTAGCCTCCAAAAACGTTCAAGAGGCTACCGGCATGGATCGGCAGGGCTTACTGCGAAGGTTTACTACCCAATGGTCAGCCGCCGCTGCTTTAAGGGATTGTGAGTTTCACAAAACCTCCCACGTATTTATAACTCCACTCACTCCCCATTAGCTCTCGAGCGACCCAGTGCACACCGACCCCTGATAGAGAATGGATCCCCGTTACTGAAGCTGTCACCTGCGCTCATGGCCATTGAGAATCTCTCCCTTCAGAGTCTGACCAGATCTGTACGCGGAGTTGGTGTGAGCGATCTCAGGGAGGCTCTGGAGGGTCGAGCAGGAGCTTCTAATCCAACCCTCGCGCATCCCCCCTCTGTGTCAACGCTCGATCACACGCTATCATTTGATATGCATACACCGCGTTTGGCTCCAGCGAAGGCCAAACCTAGATTCAAGAAGCGAGCAGTGACAACTGGATCCGGCGAAGTTCGGGAGGTTTTGAATAAGCTTGGAATAGGGAAGCCCAATGGCACCTCCCACCTATTGAAATCCTCTTTCCCATCGATGCAAAAATCTGACCACAGGTAAGTTTTCTCGATTTTAATGTCGGACGGTCTTTGATCAGGCGCTGATCAGGTGCTGATCAAATATAACCCGTCTGGATGAAGAAGCATCAAGCCCATACCTACTATACGTTTCACAGGTTCTTAATAATACTTCCAATGCTCCTTTACTCTTTATAAGCGTCACTTGACCATCCATCACTCTACAGTTGAAATATCTTTCGCGTTCAGTAATTTATCCAAGGATCTTCGCACACACACGGACTTCATCTCCCACTCCAAGGACACAAAACATCAATACTTAGTATATTTATGTTGCAGGCTGCCTCCTTTTACCAGCGGATATGATAATTCTTCGTGCCCCTTCTTCTCTTTCCGTCCAAAAGCCAAGTTCACTCTGAGCTTTGGGGTGGGCAGTAAGACGTGTTCCCTTCTGTATCGACATGTTGGTTCACCGCACGCAGGACACTGCAAAAAATGACTTACGATGAGGCCTTGCAATAGAATTTCGTAAATGGAGGACTGCTTCGTGGCTCTCGCAACCGGGTCCGTAATCTGCTCCGTGTGACGAAGAACGAGCTTGTTCAACTCTTGTTGGAGCCGGAAAAGACTGGATACAAGAGTCAGTTCATAGACGGAGACATACGGGACGTAACAGGGGAGCGCACTTGCTGAATATCATGGTCTCTTCGCTCTGCTCTGTCAGCAGGACCAGGGACTGGAACAAGTTGAGATAGCATTTGCATATCTGCAAGGTGGTCGTGTGAGTAGGCGATCGATGGAGGTCCTTCAGAGACTTGCATGCATCACCAACGCATCCGTCGTCGCAGTCGCCTTGCTAAAGTAGCCACTGGGACGATCCGTCAATTTCCTGAGCGACTCGCAGTGCTCTGTAATGCCTTTTTGGAATACGGGCCAGAGCTGCAGGCGCATCGTAAAGAAGAATGTCTCCAAAGGCGAACATTGGCGTTTTTGAACCTCTGCGGTGACGGCTTCCGTCAGCCGAACCATGGTCAGAAGGGGGGTCGCTGGCGGTAGGGGTTCGATGACGGAACCCAAAAACGTCTGTCGAAACGAGTCGTCAAGGCCGCGCTCGACGCTCTGACGCACCATGACCTACCTTGGTATACTCTAGGGAGGGATCGAAAATCTTTTTCCAGATGCTGACGAGCTCTGTTCGTTCGGCCTTGTCCATGACGACGAGACGGCCGAGGCCTCGTGGCTCACCAACGGCGGGATTCGCAACGGGTGTCTTCACCTCGGAATCAGCG
The DNA here is from genome assembly GCA_038091255.1 of Tylopilus intermedius. Taxonomy (NCBI): domain Eukaryota; kingdom Fungi; phylum Basidiomycota; class Agaricomycetes; order Boletales; family Boletaceae; genus Tylopilus; species Tylopilus intermedius. Next base: position 3,905 of record JBBPOD010000149.1, on the reverse strand, counting down.
GCTGAATCATGGTCATCGACCTCTTTGCGATCATGGAAATCCGGCGTGACAGAGAGACGCCTGGGCTCTGGATCTCCAGCAGATGGTGGGGGGCCCAAGGGCTCGACAAAGAAAAACGATGCCACGAATGAATACTCTGCTGTCGCATTGTCCATCAGAACCAAGAAGAGGGACCTCAGGATGGCTTCAAGTGGCTCTTTCTTGAGACTCGAATTAGCTTATAGGCCAGTGAATGGATCGATGAGCCTACATGCGCCTTGTCGTCAGCCTGATATGCAAGTATGACAGCTGGTCCATCCAGTTTTGCGTAGGTCAAGCGCTCAAAATCTAGGCGACTACCATCATCTTCTGGTGACATTGTTGCAATACTTTCAAACTTTTCGGTAACCCGGGCCTGAAGACCATTGATCGCTCATGGGCGGACAATGAGAATGAAATCTTACCCTGAGTGAACCAAGGCTGCGGATATATCGTCGAAACGCAGTTTCATAGTATGTGCGAGCGGCAGCGGTGTACGACTCTTGTATCTCTTTCGCCACAGGTTCAGCTTGACGCTTCAAAAACCCGAACAAGGTGCGGTATTTGAGAAACCCGGAAGCTTGCAATACTTGCATATTGGTTGTCACGCTGTTTTTGATCGTGTTCAGTAGCGCAAGAAAGTAGGCGCGAAGTTTCGTCGCTGCCTTGTAAGTTTGTGTGGGCACGTCCTCGAGGGATCGGATAGAAAAGGACATACGACTATTCGAAGGGCCTCTACGATGTCCGCCAATTCTCTCGCAGCCTTGACGCGTGATCGCGCGCGTAAAGCCTCGAGCCGCCTCTCAAAGTCAGCAACCACCGGTATCCACGCTTCCCCGACTTCGGTGTCGAGTATTGTTGTGGCAAGTGTGGGTGGGATCGTCAGGTCAGATATGAGACTCGACAAGGGTCTCTCGATTTTCTGCACACACGTTTACTAGACGAACAGCGAAAAAGATGTGAGAGGCACCGAACCCGACGGCTCTTGAGTCTGTTGTCGATGCCGGTGCTACGTTCTTGAAGTTCAGATATTTGACCAGATACGGCGGACAAGTCCCTCTGAAAGGTGGATAGGAATGATTCCAAGGAATCCAAGAGGTGGACACTGGTCTGCGATACGGATTGAGAACGCGACAGCATTCGTAGTGTTTGATTCACCTCGACCTGATCATGAAATTCAAGGAATTCCTTGGCGCGAGTTGAACGGACTACAGCAAGCTTCACATTCCATGAAGAGGTGACATATCAGAAAGCCGCTCACAAGTGGGTTGGAAGACAGAATCTCCATAGTCCTCCGAGTGGTTTTGCAAGCGGGTATCACATCCGAGTCCTTGTGTCCAGTGGGTCAGTATATCTTGTGGATGGCTGTAAGTACTGACCGTTGGAAGATGCCATTCAGAGTTCAGACTGGTCGACGTCAAACGCAGTCACGGTACTTTTGGCGGTAGTAGGAGTGGCGGTGCAATCTATCCATAGTGACAGGGCTAGGGGTCATCATGATTGTGAGCCACAACCATGACCCAGTCTGAGCTAAAACTCGTGAACCGTTATCAGTACCAGCAGTCGTCGATCGGTTTTGGAAGGACTGTAACAGCTACTTCAGCACGACTATGGCTCTCAGCTTTCGGACTGCACGTAAGCTGTGGATGGGTAAGTCAATCCTCGACGACTCTGAATCGCCCTCAAGACCACCCTGTCAGGCCTGATCGCACTGTTATCCCTGACGTGCATTTCCCTCGCCGTCGCGCTCTGGCTTCACGGATACAGCAAGCTCGGCAACTTTGGTGCCGTGATAGCCATCCCCGCTTTCGCGTTCACCGGCGCCATCTGGACGTACGTCGCTCGTCCAACGGTCCCTGTCATCTCCCTTGTCGACATCATTCTGAAAAAAGAGTTTGCAAGAAGAGGTTCTTCTCCCCACAAATCGTCTGTGTCGAGGCAACATGGGTTTTCGTCCTCCTCCCCTTCCAAATGCGCAAGTCTGGATCCACCTCGTATTGTTGCACCGCTAATCATCTCCCCACATAGTGCTCGGTTTCTTTGCATCCGACTCTGACTATGCCCTTCGCTCTCGTCTTACAATCATTTACGAGGCTCTAGTGGTATTGGTTTGGACCAATTCTGCTTTAGGTATTTCGCTATCCGCACCTTGTTGCCCGGCTAAGATCCTCTCAAGTATTCTTATATACGACAGGGATCATTTCGCTAGCAGTCCTCACCCAACTCTCGTGCGATCAGGAGATATGGGCACGCGATATCGATTCCAGCCCATGCCCGTTTCCGTTTGCAGTTTTGCTCGTTTATGTCTTCCCGTTCGCCGACAAGTATCTTCACGGAACCGTGGTTCAGTGTCGAGAAAGTGCCAATACCCATGCCTACTGCCTTCCAGGCTGTCCGTGTCGTTCCAAACCGACTGAAGTACCTAACATACAAGGCGTACAACCAGCCATCCCGATACGCATACCGACCGCGATGGAGATGCAGCGTGTGATCCGTATTACATTAAGCCATCATGATGAGGCCGGATGACTGCAAGTAACAATGTATTTATATAATTTGTGCGCTTAGACGAGGGAACGCTAAGCCGAGTACCAGAATTAGGGGAGCAGAGGAAGTAGCATATTCCAAGACAAATGGGTTCCGAGTCCTTGATATAACAATTAACCAGCGAGTTCTGTCTGAAGTTGTTTGAGTAACGTTGGGTCTGTTTTGTCAAGATAATTGAGCTTGAACATGTACGCCCCACAAATCCTCTCCGCTTCTTGCAGCGCGCTGGCAATGGATGTCGTGAGCTGAAGTGTCCGCACAGGATCATGCTCGTACAACTAAAAATCATTGAGTGAGTCCGAGTCAGCGCGCAACATGTGACAGGATGTACCGCTTTGCGACGGTTGTACTCTAGGGTGCCCTTTGACCCGGCATAGTACGATGCTGGGACATTGTCCAGGTCCCAGTAGAGGTTAAGGCCACTAGCACAGACATCAGATGAGTTGACACCAGTAGCTTTGGGTAATAAACTGACCCATCTTCACCATCTTCGGTGTGGTTTCGACTTTCTCTCACTTCGTAGAGCACATCTGTCCAAAGATTGAAGATCTCGTTTGGTACGCGCTCAAGCACCTCGGGGCGAGCAGTTGAGACGAGAGACGCTATGCCGAGAGACAATAATTTACGGTGCCGAGGCTCCGACAGGTGGTCAAACTGACAAGTGGATAAGACTCTGAATACGTTGCATGAATGGAAAGATAACACCTGTCTCCAAAACTGATCCAAGATAATTTCCCAGATACTTTGTTCGCAGGCATTTTCAGCTTCGGCGGAAGCAGTGACAAGATTAATGAACACTTCGCGGCTTGCCAGCGCGATCCGCGCAAGGACAAATACACACTCTGTCAGCATGGTGGAGGAGCCCTGTGTGCCAATGAATGCTATGCGACTAAACGCAGTAACAGTTCCTCACCTCGTCACTGAGAATCTTCACAATATGACTGAAGAAGCCAGATCTGTGCACAGCCTCCCCCCATAGGGACGGTTGGGCCAGCTGCATCATGAAGTTCACGCAGCTCAAAACGCCTAGCTGGTTCGTCTGGAGGGCATGGCCACGCATGACACTCATTACTGCATCCATCGTGTCCAGCGAATTGGTCTGAAATGGGTGTCAGAGACTAGCGGTAAAGGCAATCAGCCAACATACCTGCAGAACACTGATTGCATCCACAAAGAAATACGATTCAACAATAAATGTGATCTTCCCTAACAGATCCAAATTACTTGCAAGTAATTTCATAGCAAGGGGGAAAAGCGAGAGAAGGTTGGGAGTATCGGTGCCTTGGAGGGTTGTAGAATTTCGAAGTGAAGCAAGCCAAAGGTTGATGCCATCTTCGTCC
>JBBPOD010000148.1:0-28315 GCA_038091255.1 Tylopilus intermedius | reverse complement strand
CACTGAAGCAGAAACCGGGACGTCCATCATGGTATCTACATCTCTGTATCCAATCGTTGGCGAGAAGACCTAAAGTTCCTTTAGGACCACCTGAGACAGGTGACGTCAGGCGTGGAGGAACTGCACTCTCGACTCCGGTTTCTCGAGGATGAAAATAAACGCTCCAAGTCCAAACTTCAACAGGCTCGACGAGACCATCATTCAGGACGGAGTTCTAGAGCAAGACTTGAGGATTCCCAACGTCAAATTCAGTCACTGGAGCGCAAGATTTTTGAGTTGAAGGAGGTAATAAAGTGTTTCTGTCTACCGTGTCGTCACGATCAAATAATCAATATCATCAGGCCCGGAAAAGAGACAAGCGTACCATTGAAAAGGTTTTTTGTCCGATTGTGATGATTCTACTGCATGTTGACTATCCCAGCTTCGAGAGAAAGAAGTTAAGCGGGACGCGGAATCGCTCGTGGATGACGATGATGGGACTGCACCCACTCAACAGATGGCAAACCTTGACGAAAATGCTATCAAGGTGAGTATTATCCCTTTCTTCACATTGCTATCACCCGCATATCCTGTTTAGCTCTTGCGACGTGTCTGTGATACCATCGATATGAATACACTTGGAGAAGGAGAAGAATGTGCTGTTTGCATGGAAGAAATGCAAGTGGAAAAATGCTATAGGTCAGATGCCAGTCGGTGCACCCAACACTTCTGTCTGAAACTGACTGCCAGCCTACTGTGCCGACACCCTGTCTGTACTGATTGTTTCGAGAAGTTGGGCGCTACTCCCCGTGGGGTGGCTAACCATCAGATAGAGTCAATCCAATGTCCTCATTGCCGCGAAATTTGTCCACGTGAAGAGTGTGAAGTAATTACACATACCGCGGTTCAGCAATGGGACATGCTGCTGGATGTCTCTCGGCAATGGGCAGCGGTGGACGTTGGCGAGCTAGATGCCGGAGAAGACGAAGACGAAGACAGTTTTATCGATGACGGCTCTGTGGCAGTCAGAGAGAGGTCAGTAAAACCCCTGCAAAAGATGTCCATGCTTTCACACCGTCTTCAGATCTCGCTCGCCGAATACACTTGCGGATCCTGGTCCAGAGATCCCTATTATGGCCACTCCACCCCATGAAACGGTGGAAACCGGACTAGCAGCTTACAACAGTTTACCTTCCCCTTTGAAGCGTAGAAAGCTAAGCAAGTTAGCAGCACAAAGGACGGCGAGATAGAGAGTATAATATATTAATTGCTGGTGCAGTCCAGCTGCGGAGATGGTGCTGTGAGTATGTAGACAAGAATGCGAAAGCAAAGATGGATGCCAAGAAATAACATCGAAATCAGGGTGCATATCATGATATTAGTCCATGAGCCCGCAACAAAACAGCCCACCTAATAAGGGGGTTAGGCGAGAGTCTGCGAGGGAGATTTGGACTCACTCTTCTTTCTCTGACTCCAGTTCGGCAATTTTGCGTTTCAGTTCCCTGTTAAATTCGTGGTAAGTACATACGGAAGGGTCACGTAAAGGAAATACGCACGAGTTCTCTTTGCTTATAGCATTTCGAGACTCTTTCGTATGACACAAATCCTTTGTCATTGACTCCCATGCCTCGACGTGGGGAAGGTTGGCGTCGTTATACATTGCGTCCAATTCCTCGTTGAACGCCTGCATGATATAATGAACCTGTATGCTCATACCTCAGTTGCGATGCACTGACCTCATACATGATTTCCTTTTCGGCCGTTGCATCTGCCAGTAGACTCTTAACAAGCTCACATTGGCGCTTGGTGTTCTGTAGCTCCACTCGCGTTCGATCAAGTTCCGTAGCTTTCTAGAAGATGTTATTAGTCCACAACATTATAGCGAACCACTAAGACTTACCTCCTTGATATCGAGCACGAGCTGCTCGAAAGCACCTCTTAGGGTTTCATGGTGCGAAAGTGCACGAACTGTACTTTGGTCTGCCTCTGCTAGCGATTCCTCAAGGCGAGTTAAAACGCCCGAGTTAACGATCTCAGGTGCTTTTGACATGTTGTTCTCCCCTAAAAAGCTGCGCGGCCGATTGAGTGGGGTCGACGGACCCTCAGCTTGTCGCCTGCCAATGAGTTGACGCATCTCTTCCATCCGGTGTTGTGCCTCCTTGGTCTTTCCGCGAGAATCCAGTGAATACTTGTCAAACAGTCAAGATTGCGCATCGACACTTACAATCGGCGGAGGCTTGGTTCTTTGGGTAATGCGCGCAAATGACTTGTCTGGAGACGAGGCTCTTCCTGAATCAACCGGACTATTACTTGGATTCTGGCGCAACTCGGTGACATCAAATTTCATCCTTTTCACTGCGCGGTGCGATGATTCAACCTAAATAAGCGCTGAGCAAACTGTCAAACATTCGTACATGAACTGATCAGACCTCGTCCCTTGCTGAAGTTATAACCTGTAATATATTATCTGTATACTCAGCAGTGAGATGTGAAAACGAGGGATGCGATGGCTTGGACATTTGAGGTGATACTCTTCGGGGCGAGATGATTCTTCCGGTCGTCTTTGAGAGCGGCGACGTCCTGTGTTTTCGTGTGGGCGTGTATGGACTATGTGCGGACCGCGTGGATGATTTCTTCTTGATCGATAGCGGTTCAATGTTACTGAACGGCGTCGCAACGCCGGACGTGCCGTTTGTTGTTTTGGGAGTACTCTCGATATTGAATGGACCAAACGCTTGCCGTTTGCTGCGGGGAAGAGGTGATGGGGTGGCTTCCTCGTGTGTAGATTGGTCAAAGTCTTGGAAAGATTGGAAAGACAAAGACTCGTCTTCGATTCCCAAATCCGTGGAAGAAGGTTTTCGTCGCACCGAAGGCACTGGACTAGCTGGGGGACGGGGGGACGGGCTACGGGGTCCGAAGAGACGAGGCTCCGTGGGGCGTGGTATGTCGAGATTGGATGGCATAGGCATACCCCTGACAGGGGAACTGGAAGCCTGCCGAGAATGTGATACTGAATGGTCCCTCGCGGTTGATGCACGGGACATTGGGCGCAGTTGAGGCGGAGGTTCCTCTGCGGATACGGTCAGAATATTCTGATGCCAAAGTAAATGGAAGCGGTACCTTCATATATGATATCCTCGATAGCCTTCTCCATAACGGATGCGTGAACATACTTGCCATGCTGACTTTGGCTATTTTGTCTCGCAAGCTCCAGGCGCATTGTCAGGTCAGGATCCGAACGATCAAACAATTGTTTATCGACATCGTCTTCATCATCTTCATCATCACGCTGGTCACGCGAAGAAGATCGAGACAATGCTGGCTGAGGTGAGGATCGGCTACTACCGGGAGAACGACCTCTCTTGACTAGTTTTCTGTGAGAGCTGAAAGATTTATTAGCCGAGCATTCGTCGTCCCCAGACATCAAAGACGTGGCAGCAGTGTTGGTCGAACCCGAACGATACGAGAACTTGGCGAGACTACCATCCGCCGTAGTGGTGGTCTGTGTGTATGTGGATGACCGACTAGCGGATGACTTTGTGCGGCGGTGGCTACCAATGGCCGTGCCGAATAGATCGCCCCTTGACGACCCCGGACGAGAGCTGAAGAGATTTCTGGATATCGCATCCAAACTGAAGATATGGGCGCGTGACTTTGCACTTGCTGTCGGTGTCGCAGGTCGAGAGTCGTTTCCGGTGCGAAATTTGAAGAGGCCGTATTGTTGGACTACGATAAGGGGCGTCAGAAAATGGTCAGCGAGGCCAAACACGACTCACTTGTCTGCACAATACGTCCTGGTATCCGAGAACTTTGCACTATCTCTTCCTCAGGCTCATCATTCGGGTCACTCGAGGAAACGGAGTACCGGGCTATCTCCCCCGCCATCGGGTGAACGCGCACGATGACGTAGGGTGGACCCCCCATACCAAATGGTAATGGGTCAGCAGTACCCTGCGGATCAATGTGCATGACAATTTTTGTCTAGAGGAAGATGTGAACCCATCGTAACACGAACAAGAAAAAAGCGAGTCCTACCTTTTTGCTTTCTTGCAAGAATGCGGTCCGCTGATACACGTTAAAATACGTGCGGGCAACAGTGGTCCGCCCACCTCTGGCTTCAACCTCCTTCTCATCTGCACACAGCACCACAGATTGGCCTGCTTTGGTTCTATACTTTGCCTGAGCTGACCAAAGGTGTTCCAGAAAGCGCTCTTTCTCGATCTGCGTTTGAGTAGGGTCAAGGTTGACGGGAGCAGGCGGGAACACGACGGAAAGCGAACGGAATGGACGTCCTGACCATCTATCACCTTGGTCTTGTGGAGGAGTTTCGATGTAGACGTGAAACTCTTATGGGCAAAGGATGAGTCAATTGCGCGGTCATACTATCCCTGTACATCTTACCGGCATCTCCAACATCAGCGACAACGACATCGCAGAGATCAAACACCCCTTTACAGCTCATACCACTCTTCTTCATCCCCAGAGGCAGTCCACCCGTCTTGGCTAGTTTCTCTACTTCATCCAAGCCAGACAACAAACGCCCGCTCTTCTCTCCGTTTCCTGGTCGCTTCACGACCATGAGTTTGTCGTCAAACAAAAACAGCGTGCAATGCAATGACGTAGCGGAGAGACTCGACGTCGACGCTGATGCGCCTGGTGGACCATCCATGATGATATCTTCTACGTCGATACAATCGATGAAGCGTCGCGAGTTGGATATTAGTCCCGCAGGAAAGCCATCAATGGTCGCGCTCAAGCAGTATAAAACGGCCGCTCGTCTCGTATGATCGTCCGTCTCAGCCAACGCGATTTTGCTTGCTATCTCGTCTGCTTCGATCAACTTTGCACGCTGGGGATCGTCCGGCCCCATGAGTTTGATCATTGTACGAAAGAGTAACGTATATCGCGGTATCCGCTGAACCGGGTCCATGAGTAGTTCGCGCAGGCCGACCCGATTCCTCGTGTCTGCATTCGAATATTTGATTCTCTGAAAAAGAACGTATCAGTCATGAAACAACCGCGTACGGGAGGTGTCATTCACGTCGATATATGCTGCAAACCCAGAAGACTTCTTCCTCATTTCGCGCTCGAAAATCGATTGGGCCTCTTCGCGTTTGGCATAGTATTGTTTGTAATGTTCGAAACCCCTGAGGTCTTTGAAATGTCGCAGAGAAACATCGCCCATGTTTCTAGATCCGTTCGGCACGACCATCTTCTCCAGATCCACCAAGAACGCCTCGTTGACCGGTAAAAGATTGTCGATGTTACCGAAGAGCGTGTTTGCCTCGTACTGCGGCAATATCGCTGTACTCTTGAGCTTCGAGAATTGGCGCAATGGATCCGCATATTCATCTTTGAGGGTTCGGAGCCGTTTGACATACGACCGCTCGGTGTTAATGAGCTCGTTGATGACCTCTGATAGCGCAGACACGTCCGTCACCGATCGCTTTCGCTGCAACTCGTCCTTGAATATAGCGCGTCAGACTTGAGCGAGGTTGCTGGAGGTGATGCTCACTGTATGGTGTGTGATAGTGGTCTCAGTAGCAGATGGCAAGATGTTGTTATCGTCTCGACCAAGCCATGGGTCTCCGAGCGAAAGTACCAAATCCTGGACATCTGAAAGCAAAGGTTGGGAATTCGCCCGTGTAACGCGGTGAGACGCACCATCAGGAAGTCGTTTTCCTCCCTCGCATCCCTCTACCACGACTCCACAATAGAACACGCGTTTGGTGACGACGTTCTCTACACGTTTCCGGGGTGATTTGTCGTCACCGCTAGCGAGGGGTACCAGTTTTCGGGGAGAGTTATTGAGTGCCATCCACGTTTGGTGTGGGGTATCCGGTGGCTTGACAGTCATTGGTAACCTTCTGTTGACCTCGGCGCGTCTGTCACGTGATCGAGATTCTACCTCGAAACAAAGACCCCTACAAGAAATGCAATCTAACTAAGCTGGCATGCTGCTAGTAGGTATACTATGATGGATCCATGAATGCGTATGAGTGTGCTTGCGAGGGAATAAACAATCATGAGGGAATATCGACTAAATCTCGGGTACTCTGGGTGAATCTATGCAAAAACGAGAAATTACGTCGGATCCGTGTGGAGGCTTCTTCGCGCCTACTTGATGACAGCGTAGAAGCAGTCCAGCGCCGCTGAGGGCCACGCGGAGGAGCTGGGCGCTTCTTTTGGGGAGAGTGTTCGTCAACCCCAAATCCTGTTGTAGATGACTCTACATTCTCTGAGTACAGGCGATGAAGGTCGGGCTGGGAGTAGGGCCCATATGTGGTCGCCAGTAAAGGTCGTACGTGAGCTTCCACGTGCAATGACCTTGTTGTAAGTGAGGAAGCTAATTCGCCTCTAGAGACATCCGGCGCACTCCGAACCCGTCGGCGGAGTGACTCCCTTGACCACCACCTCAGCAAGCTGGAATTGGACACGGAACTCCTCGTGGATGGTTCACGGTTCAAAGCAGTAGTCGGAGTTGGAGAAGTTGACCGAGGGGCGAAAAGGCCACGAACGTTCTCAATCATGGACTTGCTCCGTTTCGGTACGCGGTCATTTGGACGAGCATTCGAGAACTCGGAATGAGAGTGGAGACCATCCGTTTTGCTTGAAGGCGTCGGTAAAGGAGCAGAAGTGGCGAGCGAGGTCGCCGGCGTCAGGAAAGACACGGATGAACAATGGGAGACTGGCGAAGGCGAATCGAATTGCTCGTGAACGCCTTCATTTCCCTCTTGAGATGTCACTTGAGACATCGCGACGATCTTGAGTTTGCTGGTATGCTGCCTCCTCTTCACGGGTTTGGGGACTACGGGGTTCACAGACGTCGTGTAGCTTTCAGTGTCACTTAGTGACCCAACGCCTTCGATGAAGCTCCTCTTGCGAGGTACAAGAACACTCTCGCGCTTCGTGAGTCTGTTCTTTGCGGCGACGCTCATCGCACTTGCCATGGTAAGCGCTGAGGTGGACCTCGCGAAGGAATGGGTAACCCTTTGGGCCTCAAAAAGATCTTCTTCGTGTGTATGAGCATGAAACCGCGCGGTAAGGCACTCTTCTGAAAAGACGTCTAGCAGGCCACGATCAACCTGCTCCCTTGCAGAGGCTGTCGATCTAACGAGATGGAATGTGTTCGATTCCGGTACTGAGGCCGGCTGGCTAATGATCGACGAACGACGACTGGCTCCAATAAAGTCACCTTTCGTGGTATCTTCCACCCGAAGATGGATCTGTGAAGCGCTGAGCGCGACAGGTGGAGCCTCTCCCGAATTTGGCAGAACGGATTCGACGTCATCCAACTCTGGAATGGACTGTATCGTTGGCAGTGGGCTTATTGTCTCAAATTGCACGTTCTCCAGCAGTGGAGCGGTAAAGTCGGGTTTAAGGCTGGAAGGAGGTTCCTCGTTCCATGGCGCTTCTTCGGCGATAGCATGTCGGATAGTGTCTACCCATATATCCTTCTCGCGACGACACGATGCCGCGAATTCGAACATGTGCGCTTTCGAAGATAAGCGAAACCAACTGGGTAGTAAGACTACGCAACCGCCGTCAGCGAAATCCATGGCCATGACACATTCACTCACCATCGTCAACATTCGAGTCCACCAGCTCGAACAATCTGAGGTTGAACCAATGTTTTGGTTCATAAGCCTTGGATTTGGCGACTTTCACCAGGACAAGGAACCCGCCGGGAAACAGAAACGCGCCGAGGTACTTCGCTTTGACAGTGCCAAGCCTAGCTATGTTTGTGCCGCGATAATGAATGACGTCTAAGGAACCGGAAAGGTAACAGGGAGCCAAAGATGATAAGAAGGTCGACAGCGAGGCTGATTGCGAAGGCCTGTTATGACTGGCGGTCGAGGTCAGTAAACCCTGCGTGATCCGGGATACGATTTGAACAGATTTGACAAAGAGATCCTGTTGACGGCGAGCTTCATCTACCAGACTGGCTACGGTCCGCATGGTGCGCAGCGCGGTTTTCACGGGGTCCTGACCGTGCCTAAATGCAGAAGTGGACTCGTTCCGCCTATCGCTGTATTTCTGTGACCCCGCCCTTTCTTGGAGCTGATCGAAAAGAAGGGGATACCGGCAAACTCTTTGGACCGGTTTGATCATGTAATCCATGAAGGTGAGCCGGGGCCGTCGACTGCTTGTGTCCCTGTCGGTGTGGCCACTCTCGGAGGCACTAAGAGTGTGCACCCTGAAATTCTCGTTGGAGGGTTCGTCCAGAGTCGAAAGAGAGTATCGTCTCTTGCAAAGATCCAAGAGCTCTCTTCCGGACTCTGAGGATGGAATCACGTCTTCGGTGACATCTTGCAGCTGTATTTCTGCAGCGAGAGCAGCACATCGCAGCTCAAACGCCTCCCACTCGGCAGGGTATCTATGTTGTACCTTGCGAACAATGTCAAACGCTTCCGAGTGGCCAGAGCAGAAAAACTGGTACTGGTCAAAGCTAGAAGCCTGTACGAGATGTCAGAAGAGAGGGGCGCGGGACGGACAAAAGGCGTACATGCTCGATAAATACTGTCGAGACAGCATTTATGGCACGACGGACATCGATGAAAGAACTCGGGTGAGGACGATCATGATTTTCGGCGAGAATGCCTCTGGAACTCATGGATATGCCAAAGGGTGAGACGGCTTGACGAAGCCGACGAACGAGCTTCTCGTGAAAGTCAAGCAGGTCCTCTGCATTTCTGGTGATGGCATCGAGGTCTGATGCGGAGAAAAGATGGCGGGTGGTGTATTTTTCGGCTCTGGGATGAAGTACGGCGGGCGCAGAGAGGTGCTCGCCAGAATGGGCTGACATAACTAAATGTGTGCTGCTGGCGAGATGAGGGTGGGAGTGTGTGCGGAAGGAGGCGAACTGGGCATGGATGGACGGAGGGCGTGCAAAGTAGATGGTGGAGTTTGACGAGGAGGCAAGTGGCAAAGGCGAGCGGTTTTTCAAAATGGGAAGCAGCCGAAGATAGACCTAGGAGTGGCTCAACATCAAAGTGGAACGGAGAGGGTGGTGTTATACCGAGACGAGGGTGCGGAGGTCGACGAGATAGCCAAGCTCTGTGGAGAGCAGCTCCAAGAGGGCATGGTGTCGCCTCAGCATCTCGCGCTGGTAGTTTGGTATGGATGGCAAAGCAGCGGAGTCTGGGTCGTTCGAGTCTGTGTTGTTGGGGTCGTGAAGGGCATGTGGCGGGGGTGGGTTGGAGGAGGAGGAGAACATGGAGAAGGCGCGACGCCTCTGAAGGGTGGGTGGGTGAGTCTGGGCGAGGGAGAAGGATTTTGACCGGGCGAGGTTGGGGACATGGAGGGGGATCATTAGAAAGGGACGATCAACACTAATGACCAACTTGGCGACAAAAGGATCTAGATCTGTGACGTCACACCGATCAATACAAGTCCATCTTGTCATCAGATCGCGCGAGAAACGGTATGTTCTGCGCCTCTGACTGTTCCCGACGTAGCTTTTCCTTGTCCAAAAATCGACACAACGCCCCAATATTCCTCCCGCTAAACACCCTGAATGCCGACTGTTGGTCTCCGTCCAAACCCTGCAATTATTCAGAACCCGTACATCACCCGAATGCATCCGCTTACTTCTGGCGCCCGGTCCGAAAACCGTCCGAGTCCCGTCCGTCGTGCAGCTGGCACGCCCGTCGCAGTCAAATGATTCAGTCTAGGCGCGTTCCGCAACAAATGATGTACCGCCTTGAGCGAGATCCGGTCGCAGTACGATAGGTGCAGTCGCTCCAGCGACCGAGCGTGGTCTCCAAGATGGTAGATCGCGTTGTCAGTCAGTTTGGGCACCCGCACCAACACCAGCCGATGGAGACTTTCCAGCTCTGCCAACTCAAACACAGACATATCTGTCAACTGTCGGCAGACTGTTTCACGTCAGTAGTAGCCTCATCCCAAAAACGGCGCGTCCATACATGCCAGGTCCACCGACTTCAGCCCAGAGCACGCTCGCGCGAGTTTCACAATCCCTCCATCCGTCACCCTCCACACATGTGCCAGCGTTACCGCCCCCAATTGCACTCCAAGCTTGCAGATGTGTTCCACACTCCGGTCCGTCAGGTTTGTGCACCCCGCAAGCGATAACGTATGCAGGGACGGCGCGTGCACCAGCAACCCTTCAATCCCTTCGTCCGTCAACTTGGTACAGTAACTGAGATCCAGTACTCGTAGGTCCACCGCAGTATGTCGTAGTATCAGTGGAGGCATGTCGTCTAGCCACGTCGACGGCCGGTGGGGTAATGGCTTGTTAGTCCCAGTTGTCGAGTCTTCTCCCTTCTTGATCCGACTCGGAAGGGCCTTGTCTGTCAACAGCGGACAGCGTGCGAGCCTTAGCACTCGCAGCTTCCGAGAGTACGTCCAAATGTCGCGAGCCGACACAGCCGACACCAGCGGCTCGTCGCACAGCTCTAGTTCAACCAGCTTTGAAAACGTTCTTGCTATTGCAGACACTGTGCCGTCTGTCAATACGACGCCGCTCAGCTGCAACCATTGCAGCGGTGGCGCTTGCGATACGAGCTCGACGATTGCCACCTCCGAAACGTACTTGCATCCCGTCAAATCGAGTCCCTGTAGGTTGGGGTTGTCTCTTGCTAGCCGAACGATGGTCTTGTCCGACGTGTCGGGCACGCCCGAGAGTGCTACAGACTCGAGGCGTCGACAAAACGTCATCTCTGGAGTGACCCATTCATCTTTGACCCCACAGTCTGGGTCGCGTATCACCAAATGTTTCACCAAGCGTCGCTCGGTTTCGGTCTCGGGAAGACGGTCCAAGAGTCGTTCCATGCCTTCAAAGTCGGGTCGATCTAATTCCATGAGGGGGTTGTTGTCGTAGCTAGATTGAGCGTAGGCGTGGTGTGATATAGGGCGAGGTCGTCGGCGAAGGTGTGGCGAGGGGCTATGGGTCCATGGCGACTTGACTAAACACAGGTTCGGCAGTTTGCGGCCCCTTGTCTTATTCGTCTCATGACATCGACCAGCTCAAGCTCGTCCACAATAACCGTGCCAAAGCGTTCGAATCCTTCACCAATTCGTCCTCCATCGAGTCCTTCCAGGCGTATCCCAGTAACGCCTGCCGTCCTGAGATCCATTTTTGCCTCCTCTCGGACGCCTCACGAGGAAAGGACTATCTCCCGCGTCGCTTTCTTCAGGTGGGTTTCCTGGCCTTCACCTTCGGTAATCAGCGATAACCTCGTTTAGGTTCGCAGGGTTCCTGTTGAGCTGCGTTGGCATTAGTTTCGCCGCAGCAAGGGGCTGGGGGGTCAAAAGCGGCGCTGGTTTACTTGGAGTGGTATGAGGCTTTGTACATCTCGCGTCTCACGTACCGGTGATGCGGCTGGCGACGCATCGTAGAGCATTATGAAGCGAGAAATTATACTAAGTCTTCAAAACGTACTTCAAGTCACTCCTCATCGTCCGACGATCCATCAATATCATTGTCCTGGCTGTCCTCCAAACCTCCACCTTCAGGCGTTTGAAATGCGGCACTGGAACTGGGGCCCAGATCGAGGAGCCCATCTTGATCATCTACGCTGGCGGCGCTGGTGACCTTGCGCCGTCGAGCGGATGATGCAGGCGGTAAATGAGCCTTCTTGACTCGAAGAATGTCCATGATTTCTATGGAAACAGTAAACAGCGCGACAGGTTCCGGGGGTAGAAAACACAAACCCTGATGTGTCATTTCCTCATATCCTTTGATGCTGCGCTTCATAGTCAACCATCTCCGCTGTAATGAGTGTGCGCTCCATAGATTCCACTCTGGATCAGGTAGCGTTTTCCAATCGACTTCCGTGTCGTCCCGGACTTTGAGCGAATCGACTCTGAAGTCACAGGGGTTGAAAAGCCGTTCGAAATCATACTTGTGGACACCCACTTGTGAACCAGGATATATGCATCCTGCGGACTCCAACGTGGTTTCTGTCCTTCGTTTTTGACCGTTTTGCTGAGCGAATCCGTCCTATGGAGCAAGTTAAACGTGTTGCATTACCGAGTGAGGGGGTGCACCACCATTTGATCCGGCACTGCTGTCTCCCTCGCCGGTTGCCCATCTTCTCACTGACAATTCCCCAGAAGACATCATTGTCAAAATCTTTGCCTTGACTGATAGTCATTTCCGTCACAATCTTTGTGAGTTCCTCCTCCTCTTCCTTGCTCCACGGACCGGTGATACGGTGTTCGCGGTTCGCGATATGATTGCGATAGCGATCCCGACAATCCGATGACATCCGTCCTACGATCTCGCTGACCTTTTCCCATTGCTGACCAAGGTCAGCGACGGCTCTGGTGCGGCGAATGAGTGATGGGTATTGTTGTGGGAACACGCAAGTAACGTACTGCCGTAGCAGGTTGTCCTCCTCTGGCATCCACTTGCCTTGTTGTTTCTTCGGGTGGAATGACCTCCGAACATGATGATAGACGGCTATGATCGGGCGTTGTGGAATTGCGGCAGCTTCACAAGATATGAATCAGTGGAATGGAAGCGGGAGTAGAATGAGCCGTACTGATTTCCGACCAGAAGGCATTTTCTTTTCCCTTTTCGTTCTTTTGAAATATAATTTCCAGAATTTGCTCGTCCGTGAGTCCTCTGGACTGAATCTAGCGATTCAGTGGCGTTCAGAGCAAAACTGAAAATCACCAACAGCCTTGAATGTTTCAATCGCGTCTTTAAGTTGTTGTTCCTCTATCGCAGAGAATTTGCCCTTCTTGTATACGAGACCTGAACAAAGCTTCAAAAACAAGGACTATCGGTGGCGATGGTTTGTTTACCTTGCGTCTTGACCAACTCGGCTAGTTTGCTCGCATTCATCCACTTGTTGGCAAGTATATGCGCGTGTTCAGGGTTGATCTGCTCTGGTCCAGGAAGACTCATATCCAATACACGCTTGTGGGATGATTTTGTGGACTTTGGTACGGATGAGAGGACGGGACCCGTGATGGTAGTGGATGGCATGTCTACTTGCGACTGCGAACGCACAATTGTATTAGGAGGGATGGGAGGAGGGACAAATGAGGGCGGATCGGAGACTGAAGCACTTGCAGCAGCGTCGCCAAGCGACTTGAGGACGCTCGCAATCTTGGAGACATCCATATCCTGGAGAGCGCGGATGATATCATCACTGGAGGCGAAGTTGAAGTCGGGTAGCGGTGCGGCGAGACCAGGGAAAATGGGATGACCTTGCGGAGGTTGGCTGAACTGAGAAGGATCGTGAAAACCATAGTTAAGAGAGGGGTATTGGATGAAAGGGGGAGGTTGGTCTGGAAGGGTCTCCCGGTCCTGGTAATGTGGGGTAGCCTGGTAAGGGGTGATTTCCATGGACTGCTCGGACGTGGCAGAAGCGGCAGCAACGACGGCATTCAGGAAGGCGGCGGATGCGGCGCTCTGACTGTCTACCTGCTCGTCGACGTCTGTTCGAAGAGGCTCTGGCAGTTCCTTTGCCTTGCCCTTGTCCATAGCATTTGGATCAGGTTGAGCCTCGGAAGAGGAAGTGGCTTTCTTCTTGTTTTTCTTCCTTTCGCGACCATCGTCTGCAGTGTCGCTGTGCTGTCGTTTTTTCTTTGACTTGGACTGAATAAAAGGGTTGTTTGCTTCACCGACGGCGAGCTGAAGTGCGCGCTGTATGTCGGAAGTCAGGCTAGCCATGCGAAGGGGATATTTAGGGTCGGCCAACGACGAGGATGAGGGCAAGCTCCAAAGACAACGATATCCTCCGAGTAATTACCATAAATAGACATACACCGGATCACTCGTCGAAATAGTCTTCTTCCCCTTCCACGTCGTACTGCTCGTTCCAATCTACTACGTCATAGTCTGCACCCTGCACGCGCTCGTCATGTGCATGCATTAAGCCATCCGCGACACTCACCTCGAGCATCCCGTAGATAAAAAGCTCTCTGATCCGTCGCTCGAACGTCGCCCGCTCATCTTCCTGCTCGCTCATCTCACTTTCGCTGTCCTCTTCCTCCTCGGGCACAAATTCTTCCGTCGTCTGCTGGCCTCTTGCCCCGCGTATTCTTTCCGCTTCTCTCTCCTCTTCGTAGTCAGCCAGCAGCGTGCCGAGCTTCCCCACTTGTTGCGTACCACCCCCCAAGAACCCCTTTTCTGCCCACTCTTTTTCTTCCTGGGCTGCTTCCACTCCATGACGTCCCCCGCCAGTCCATAGATGTGGCCACCGACCCTTTGCCTCTGCAAATTCCAGTTGCTTTGGCTTCGTTTGCGTGTATGCGAGTCTCCGGTTTCGTATCGTTGCCATCACGCTCCGCTGTTTTGGTGTCGTGACGGACGAAAATTCGGCAATCAAATGGGGAGGCAACAAGTATAGATGTTTCTGCAGGAACTCGACGGGTGATGCGCTTGGCCGTGGTTCGTAATCGGGTGGTAGGCCAATGTACGACAGTATCGCAGACTCTGCTTGCATGATGACGGTTTCTTGTGAATCTAATACACGTAAACAAGCCTTGACCCATGTCTGTCATTTCTTGTCGTTGGGACTGGTGTCGATCCTCCTTCACCACCATCGATGCGCTCGATAACCACGTCAAACATGACCATATCTGGCCGATGAAACCCATGCGCAAGGCAGACATCGTTCTGATGAGAAGAATGGACTTGCAGAGTCTCCATAGCTCGCAGGACACCGACTCCAGCATCATACCAAGAGGTATATCATCCCCATCCGTTTGATCGGGACTCTACACTAGTATGACTTTAGGACTAATCCCCGGTGGGTCGCGGGCCAAGACACTACCAGCCGCCCACCAATCGAACAAACGTCCAGAAAATGACCTGTTCGATCAATCGTCCTCCCCTCCCCCTCAAAGTTTACCCGCTTCGCCAGCCTTTGACAGTTTGATCAGCAAGGTTGGGCTCCAACTCTCCGCAGTTGTCGAGATGTTTGAGCGCGTGCAGGGTCAACGTCGTCCTCTACTTCCCCCGCAACGCTCCCCCACGCGTCGTTCCCCTTCGGATGCCTCTGGCTCCTCGCAAGAAGTCGTCGAACAGCAGCTCACACAAGAAGATGCCGTGGGGTCCCAGCCTCGGTCTCTACTTCCGCCCGGGCTCCCAAGCGAGCATGAACACGCTGACGTCGAACTCACATGGCCCACAGACGACGAATCGGATGCGCTCGCCGCCAACGGGATCCAGGGCTCGGAGCAGCGGCACCATCGTCCCTCTGATTCAGCCAGAGGCCAAAATTTCCGATGCGGATCCTTGAATGTCCCCCTTGGCGCAAATAACCAGAATTACAGCTCGCAGGAATCTCAGAGCCAAAGCCAACCAGTCATATTACAGACACAGGCGCCTTATTCTAGCCAGTCGGTGGGTTGGAGCCAGACTCTGTAGTGAGCCTACCATGGGCTCTTCGTGGACAACACTAGATGGATTGTCTGGATCACACGTCGTGACTCGCTTGTAGTTAGTCGTCCTGTTTTAGTTACGACGTGCAATGTGCTATTCCCAATGAACGCGACGACACTGGACGAAAAGAAGTCCGCAGTCCCAAAGGACGCCCTCCTGATCGTCTTCATTCATGGGTGCGCCCTAACACCCACACCGCACGAATCGCTGAACTCATCATCAAGCCTGTTAGCTTCAAAGGAACAGAGTCAACCTTTGAAAACTTTCCCTCGAGGCTCCAACACATCTTGTCAGAAAGCGAGGAAAATATCCCCGTCGAGTGCATCGTCTTTCCTGCGTACGAGGTCAATATCGTCCATCACATCGCCGTCGAGGGGTTATTGACGTCCAAAACCAGACCAAGGGGGAGCTGGTTGGTGGTTTTCCAGACACGTCATGCGCATGATACCACCTGTCTCTCCAGGACGCCGCCGTCGTGCGGTTCGCAGATTGGCTCACCACGCTGACCGTCCAGAAAGAAGTCGCCAACGGCGGCGGAGCTGGACGAGTCAAGATCGTCCTCTGTGGACACAGGTGCGCCCGCTCGCCGGATCTCTGCTCGCAGCAAGGTCTGACTCACAGGCGCGTCCCTCTCAGCATGGGCGGGCTACTCGCCGCAGATGCCTTGCTCGAGTTCATCACATCCCGACCTGATCGAAACGCCCCCCTCTGGCCCAGGATCATCGCCTGTATCGCGTTCGACACGCCCGTCAGTCCCCTCGACACATCTCGCTGTTTGTGACTGAACCGCCCGTTGATCTAGTACCTCGGCCTACACCCGTTCGTGTTCAAGAATAGCGCGACGCGCGCTGTGGAGTACGCGAATGCGGCGCGAGGCGTCCTCGGCGACTTGTCCTCATTCTTCACAGGACCCGAACGTGCGGTGGCCGCACCTTCTGGGTCTTCCCCGCTTCAAATCACTGCGGGAGCGGCTGAGCCAGTGTCCACCTCGGCGTGGTCAAAGTGGGCGCCGGCAGCGTACGCCATCGGGGGCGCCGTCATCGCAGGTGCAACTGCAGGGGCCGCATATGTGCGCCGCGACGACATCACATCTGGATACACCTGGGCCTCCGATCACATGAGGTTCGTCGGCAATCTATGGGACGAGAAAGCCATGCGTGGGCGATTGGACAACCTCCTTGCTGCACACACAGATCATGGAATCACCTTCAAGACGTGAGCGATTGCTCGAGGTTAATGCGTGTCGCTGGCTGATCTTTCGCTAGATTCTATGTATTTTTACCAGCGTCTCCTCCTACCCATCCAGACACAAGAACGTTTGTGGTGTTGCCCTCTCGTTCTTCACCCATTTTCGCCCACTATACCCCTGCACCGAACTGCGTTGCCAGTGATGAAATTCAAGCCCACATGGGAATGTTCCGACCAGGGAGCAATGACGGGTATTACAGACTGGGGTTGGAAGCGGCTCAAGTTATCCGCCAGGCACTCGCAAAGAGCGCCACGCAAACAGGGTCCACACAGCAAACGGCTGAAGGAGGCCCTGCAGGGTAGTGGAGCGCCACTGGATCAAATTTTCAGAGTGTACTATGCCAGTGTAAGTATCACTACAAGTATGCTGTCATTGTTGTTTAAACGTCAATTGCATCGCATACGCGTCTTCGCCATCTGCGTCTTGAGACCATCTCAGCTGCCCTGCAACGAAGTAAAGAGGGAGAGCAAACGTACAATATTTCTCCTCGATAGTGTTGACCGTGAAACCGAGCGTGTCGCGATAGAGGTTCAGCGCTGCACGGTTGGATTTTCGGACGTGAAGAGAGACGTAGGCAGCATTGTAATTGGTGGACATGGCCTCTTCTGCAGATTTACCAATGTCGGATCTCGACAAACAGCATTTCGAGCAGAAATGGACCTACGAGACTGCAGCATGAGCTTTTTGGCGAGTCCCAGTCGTCGGTACGGTCGTAGGACGGATATCGAGGTGACGTGACCGTGAGGGGGCTCAGAGGGCGGTGACCCAGTTTGATTTTCTTCTACTTCCTCCCTGCGGATGAGGGTGAGATGTTGCGTATACATTCGTGGCGGTGGTGCTCGTACATCTTCGCCAAGATATATCCGACTATCCGTCCTTTGTGGTCTTCGGCGACATATGACAAGGACGGCCAAGTCATGGCATGATACAGGTCTACAAGAGTTACGATTGTATGAAAGCAAGCGGCGATGTCGACATACAGTACTTCATGGTGTAGTTTTCTGGCAAGTTGTGCAGATTACACGCCTGCATTCCCTGGAGATCTCCTATCTAGCAAGTCGTGAGTAGTGCAGACGGCCAACATCGTTGACACGTACTCTCGCGACGCGGATGTTCATGGTCGGGCCAGCAAAGATATATTGTTATCCAAAGGTGCGAAAGACAGAGAGGTTACTACACCGTAAAAGGATATACTTGATTGACTACATTGGGTAGAGGGATACAACCAGTCATAACAACAGCTACTAAACAAAAAAAAACTCGAGAGTCCCAGCGCTTTGTAGCAGATGAGTGAGAACAAGAACAGTTGGGGCGCGAAGCCACAACACAATACACTTATTGTCATGGGCACGTCCACGTCGTCTACGACCTTGACCATGGACCTGCATGCCCGTTGGTCGTCCCGTCGTGGACCGTGCTGTTTGATGTAGACCCACGTCCAAATAGGACAGTGGCATAGTGCTCCGCAGCGTTGATAGTATTCCGCAGGCTCCTTTTTACACTTCTTCCCCTCGCTTCTGGTTCGCGAGGGTCTGCACTTGGAGCCATGGCGGGCGGTGTAACATGGAACGTCTCTGGAGAACTAGGCTGCATAGCCGGGGAGGGAGGTTCGCGATGCGGCCATGGAACAGAGGGTTCCATTATGGCAGGAGGTTCTGACACTTGTGTCCCTTGCTCCTGATATAGGTCCAGGGGGATCCCTGCCGAATGCATGACTTGGGAAATGCCCTGCGAGGCAGGGACGATGGTAGTACCATGGAGAGCAGTGGGGGCAGGGAAAGCATGTCGGGGTACAGGATTCACGTGTGCTGAATGTCCGACGGTACCCCTACCGTGCCCAATTTCAGCGTAGACATAGTCGGGCGTCATGGCTTCAGTGTTCCTGGATGAGGACGAGAAGTCATGATAGGTCCGGAAAAAGGTAGCACCATTTGACTGTGTTGTTCCGGTGCTACGGTTTGAACCAATCTCACTTGGTGTTGGGGAATTGGAAACCTCAATCACTGGCTGATGGCCGAATCCTCGGGACCGTCGTTGCGTTCCGTTGGAGGACCCTGCGGCAGATTGCATGACAACGTCCTGGGTTACAGGCTGGGGTGGGGCTGGTGGGGCGGTGGCTGGACCGTCAAACGGTGGGGACGCTTGGATTGGCCGCAGTGTCAAGCTGCGTTGAATGGGCACCTCCATCGCGTGCGACGTCGAGCCGACAGTGGACTGCATTGGCTGTATAGTAGGATCCGCGCTACGATAGCGGAAAGGCCCATCATGCATGAAATCTTCGTCGACTTCGATGTCGCCCTCGTTGCCCATCTCCATTTCGACGTCCTGGGGAACTTCGTTGAAAGCCTCGTCGAAATCATCATCATACTCTGTTTCTTCGTCATCACCATTCATGTCTTCTGTGATGGTATTGAACAGATCCGTCAAAAAAGATCTCAGCTTTGAGACACCATTTCCGGAGTACACGCAAAAGGCCAAACGCTGGCTCATGTTGAATTCCTGCGCTCAGAATGAAAAACGATAAAACACAGGGGTAGAGTTCGAACACACCTGTGGAGGTTGTCTACAAAATTGCTGCAGATCTGGTTTACGGAAAGAGGGTATCCCGGTCAAGCTCAAGTGTGTGAGTTTGTGAAGTTTTTGAAGGAGGAAATGAATTGCCATGACGGAGATCTGATCGCAGTACGAGAGATGTATGCGTTCCAAAGTGCTGTGACGTTCCGCAAGTGCATAGACTGCTTCGTCGGTCAAGTTACTGACTCGTACGAGACCGATCCGGCGAAGTTTCGGCAAACTAGCCAATTCGAACACGGACATGTCGGTGAGGAGAGTGCAATCTAGAAGACGAGATCAATGCTGAAGACATCCAAAGGAAGCAGGCGACTTACTGGCAAAGTCCACGTATCGCAATCGCGTGCAACACCTTGCAAGCGATTTGATGGATCTGTCTGTAATGTTTGCAGCGTGACCGAGGTGGAGGTAGTGAAGATGTTTTCCGAGAAGGCAGACGTTCTCGACTGTGCGATCCGTAAGTTGTGCACACTTGGACAAGACAAGGTTTCTGATTTTTGGTGCGTGAGATATGATGCCGTCAACGGCGTCGTCGGTAATGAGTGCGCAGGAAGTGAGGTCGAGCATGCGAAGATGATCCAAAGGTCTAGGGAGGACGAGGGGAGGAAGTTCGTCAGAAGGTCTAGGAAGTGGGAAGGGATTGTTGGTGCGAGGAACGGTTTCATTCCGAAGGGGCGCAGGGAATGCGGCGTCCGTGAGTTCGGTGCATTGGGAGAGTCTCATCTCCCGCATGTGGGTTGAATAGGTCCAAAGATCGCGGACGGAGATGTCTGTTATGCGCTTGCAGTTGTTGAGATCGATCTCGAGGAGGAGAGGACAAGACTTTGCGAGGGCAGAGACGGGAGCGTCGGTGACGTGTTCAAGGCCACTGAGTTTGACGCGACGGAGGAGGGGACAGTTTTCAGCGAGAGCGAGGACACCGATATCGGTGACGTTTTTGCAGCCGCTGAGATTTATCCCCTGAAGACGCTTTGAAGCGGCGGCGAGACCGGTGATGACGGTGTCGGACGATTTGGTAACGCCCGTGAGGTCGATTGCGACCAGATTTGGTAAGCAGGGCAGGACGCGTGATAGAGCGTCATCAGATATGGCGTGGCAGTTGACAAGGGTGAGACGTTCGAGCCGATCGCACTGGGCGAGACGGCAGAAAAGGGCGTCGGTAAGGTCGGCGCCTAGGAAGAGGAAGTTGAGACGACGGATGAAGCGAGCATAAGTGAAGGTCTGATCTGCGCGGGTGAGGACCCGCATCATCTTGACGAGGGTGGAGAGACGGGTGAAGCTGGGCCTGTGCCAGAGAAGCTCCACTGAGCACTCGCACCAGGAACGCGATACGAGGAGGGCGTGATAAAGATCACGCTGAGAGTGGAGATGTTTGAGGATGTGAATGAGGACCTCTGGTGGGATGTGTGACATGGGGGAATGTGAGGAAGGGGGTGCTGCAGGGTCTGGATGATGCAGACGTGATGCCCATTGTGCCGGTGAGACGACGGCGGAGAGAGAGCGGCAGAAAATGGCGGATTTCGCTTGATCGTCGTCGTCGTTGTCGGAGAGGGAGGTCGTTGACTGCGCGGGGGACGTGTGTCGGTAGATGAGTCGGGATGGCCGCATGAGGGACGCTTGTGAGTCGCCCTGGGTAGATTCTGAGCAACAGCTTACCTCACCGTGTGAATGTCCTGCTCGATATGGTTCACCCTCTCCCCCCACCAGGGCCCGACCACTACACCGCCCGTCGGGCACGCTGGCTCGCTGCCCCAGACGCGCCCCCGCGCACACGACACGCTCCCCACGTCAACCAACGTCTAACCCGTCTCTTGGACAACCCGGATCTACACTCAGATCAAGCATGGAGTCGCGGCATTGACCAGGTATGGAGCGGCCTCATCACCGGAAACAAGCTCAAGCATCGCTTGCCCATGAACCTCGTGGTGCGTGCCCCAATCCTTAGCTCGCTTCACCTCCCGTAACTCCTACCCCAGATAAAGATCATCCATGCAGCCTGGCGCAGAGATCCGGAAACGTGGCCCGAGGGCGCGGTAGCCCCGGACTCTGACGAGGCATGCCCCACCCCCTTGCTGTCAGGCCCTGTGCCAGTCACACAGTGCACAGAGCCACCATGATTTGGCATCGTTTCAATACCTAAATCGCTATACTTGTACTACCAGATCCGTAGGTATTTTGATGTTGCACCCCACAGGGTCTTCGTATCACCACTGATGTTACATATCGCTACATCCCATGCAGAATCTCATCCCTGCTTGTATGCGCAGCAGACGGCGACGCGTGGCCCCGAGCTACTTTCTATGTTCGCGATGGAGGTGACACCTAGTGCCAGCTAGTCAGCACCAGTCTCCCGCCTCTGTCGTCGCAACCTACCAGGATCACTCCGTCCCCTCTGACGAAAAGCATCTCCATTGTTCTTTTTGCAACCTTTTCGGGCTATCAGCACTTCAGCACCATCCATCCGCCACTTCTACACACCTTGACTGTACCCTGACCCTCCAAGTTTCCATCGACGGAATCTACAATCATGATGGTCTCTTCGACGTCACTCAGGATGAGGTTCATGTGTCCATCATATGCCTGTCGGTGGTCTAGTCTGACTCACGCAGAAAAGAAGGTTGACATACGTGTAAAATACCTGTTAGCTCGCGATCTCCCCGTAGCTTTACGAATACCCGCTCGCTGAGCGACAGTCGTATGAGATCAAACGGTTCTTGTATGCCTGTAGATGACGGATCCATCCAACTATGCGCGTGATTAGTCAGCGCCTCTGTCACTTGGCACAACACACACTCTGTCCTCGACACTCGTTCCGCGATGCCCGTAAGTCGTCCCACCATACACCTCGTGTTTACCAACCCTTTTGTACAGAAACATTACTGCGACTATTGCGATGTTTTTCTAACTCATGATTCGGCCTCAGGTATGCTTTCTTATTCCATACCGCTCGCTATATCTCTGACTCTTTGCCAGTCCGCAAGGCTCATAACAGCGGTCGCAACCATCTCGCCAACGTCCGAGACTACTATGCATGTAGGCCTGTTCGTCTCTTACTGTTGAGCATCTGTTAACATCCTGTTTCAGCACTCGGGCATGACAAGGCACAGAACATCATCGACCAGATCACAGCAGCTTACGAGAGTGGAGGTGGTCCACCCCCAGGAGGCTTCGGTTTTGGTCCGCAGCACCTCGTGGGACCGCCTGCTTTTGTTCCACCACCCGCCTTTGGTGGAGGGCCACCTGGCCCGTTCCGTGCGTAGTCTTGTCATCCTTTCAGATTGGCTCTGACGATGGGCCTGCACAGCTCGTCCACCGTTTCCTCCCGGCGGAATGCCACCTTCTGGAGCCATGATCCCCCCTCCTGGTGGTCCTCCTCCGTTCCCGCCAGGTTCCATGCCTCCTCCTGGCGCTTTCCCTGGTGGTATGTACTCAAACTTCATCCTGTAGTTTTCGCTTATTCATCACGCCCAGGTGCACCGCCGTTCCCTCCCAATGGTCTTCCCGGTCCAGCTGCCAATGTTCCTCCTTTCCCTCCCGGTGGTAGCTTTGGACCTCCCCCGCCTGGAGGTGGCCCTCCCCAGGCCGGACCACCTGGTGCAAGCGGTGGAACTCCGAGCAACCCTGGCCCTGGTGGGATGCACCCTGATAGAATGCGGATGATGAGTACTGGAAGGTAACAAGCACATTTTGGTACACCGTTGTACAATGCCATGCGTATGGGGTGCACGCTCACTACCGTATGTTTCAAAAAGGCATCGAATGTAGATCCTTTTCGTCAGAATGAATCTATCTACATTACCCTGTTGTTACAATGATAAGTAATTCCCGGTCCCTAGGAGATACAAGCTCAGTTTTGTCTGGCAGCAAGCCTTGCGTTTCTGTAACCGAGGGTGTTGGCAACGAATGCCCTGCTCATGGCAACACATGACTTGCTTGACACTTCAACACAGAACAGCGCAAGCTGACCACCCTCGATCATCTGACTGATGTCATTTTCCGAGTATCTGCCACGGCAACGTTTCCTCAGCCGGTTGGTAAAGATCTTCTTCCCCTGTACGAAAGCATCACAGCTCACGGTGCACAAGGTGATAATAATGGAATGTGAACCTTACCTTGTTGCTCGTGGACTGCCAAATGGGCATCGGAGGTATCGGTGTCCAGACATGGGCTCCGATGTAATACCATAAAGCCTGGCCCGACCTGTCCTGAGAATGACGTCAGAATGATAGCAAAATTAAAGCGTACGGACATACACACCTTCTTGGAGGGTAGGATGAACGTATGTAAAATGTTGTTTGTAGAGAATGTTGATTGAAGATATTCCGCAGTGCCTTGGTTATCTGCGGGCGATCCCCAGTCGAACAGAACGGACGTTGACGGGCCATCCATAGCAACAGGCTCGTATATGAAGACCATGTCACGGATAGTCTGGACACGGAAACAAAGATCGTCCATATGAACGAGACTGGGTGTCGCCAGTTGATAAGCCCATTCGTTTCCGTGACCCGTTCGCTCAACTCACCTTTCGAGCGAACATAGCTGGCGAGACGTGAGCGTCAGATAGCATGGCCTTGACTCGTGAACAAACACACCATATCCTCGTCAAGGCCCAAGCGTCTCCCAAGATCTGTCCACGGAATCGGACACACGACCTCCGCATTCTTCGGCGTGCGCTTCGTGGACATGCGCCAGCCATCGTCCAGGCTGGGGACTATCTTTGGTACCTCAACCGGTCGGGGTGTTCGGGCCGGTGACGAAGTGTGCCCAGGAGAGACGGGACCCGATCGTGGGGAATGCACAGCGGACAGCGTTCCATCGTCTGGCTGTGTAAAGTCACATCAGACCCAACAGTCGCTCGGGGGGTGCTGCATTACCCCGAGTTCCTCCAGGAGCGCGGTCATGGCCCGGCGAACGAGCTTGAGCTTGCGTTCAGCGTTGCTCTGTCGGCTGGCGCGTGCAAGGTGATTGTCGTCAGCGTTTGGTTGTGCCTCGAGCTGTGCGACGCGCGCCCTCCACATGGCAGTTTCGTTAGTGGACTCGGTGACCACGTCGCTGAACTCCTCGCCGATGCGGGCGAGCCTGGCGGCTATCTGTACCAGCTGCCAGTGCGACTAGGTTGGCCTACATGGATACACGGCGTCAAACTGATAAAAGACGTCGCACCTCGTTGAGGCCAGCATGCATCCTCGTTTGGGGAGAGCGCAGCAGTGACGGTTCAGGGGTGCGCGTCATTCTGTCCGACATAGTTCTGCAAAGTGGGTTGCAAGCGAGTTCAAGTTGACACGACCGCGGAAAGGAAACAGAGAGCCCATGCTACCGGGTTCTCAATTATTTCTTTTTTTTTCTTGGTTAGTTTGTATGTAAGTGTGAGGGCAATAGAATTGTCACACCTCGTTGTCAGTTGGACCTGCCTCGTCGAGCGAGCTTCTTCATTCAGCCAGCACGCCACCGCCCCTTATCGATGAACTTGGGAAAACACACCATGGCAGAACTGTCCAAGCGGACCCTGTCAGCTGCAAGAGCTCCAATCGTCGACATTCACACTCATGTTTACCTTCCGCGCTACGCTGAGGAGCTGCGTGCACGCTCTTCGGCTCCTCGCATATACCGTCGGACAGGCGCGAACAACCAACCGGAAGAACGCCTACTGATCCTTGACGGTGAGCCTGGAGTCGGCCGCCCTGTGGGACCTCAGGTGGGTGGCTTAGATCCGATTGCGTGCCGTATTGATCTGCGCCATTGCTTTGAAAGTACTGGGAACGGGACCAAAAACTGCAGTTTATGAAACGTCATGACATTGATATTTCCTTTGTCAGGTGCTGTTCCCTGATCCTTTGGGCTCTTCCCGTGGCCTTCGCACTCCTAACTTTTGCACAGCTCAGCAAACCCGTGGCTTGACTTCTTGCCCCCAGAGCGGGCACACGCTCTTTCGCAGGAATTGAACGACGAGCTTGAGAAATACTGCTCCACGTCACCTGAGGCAGAAAAGTTCCCAGGTTTTAAATCGATATATGGTTTTGGACTACTTCCCCTTGTCCCAGACATTCCTATATCATCGGTACTTGATGTCATCAAGCAGATAAGCGCTTTGCCTCACATATCGGGTATCATCATGGGCACGAGGGGCGTGGGCAGTGGCCTGGATGACGAGGCACTGGAACCCGTCTGGGAAGCTCTACAGGAAGCTAATCTTGTCGTCTTCATTCATCCTCATTATGGCGTCGATTCCAAGGCATTCGGGGACAAGGCGAACGGCCATGTTCTTCCATTGGCGTTGGGATTTCCGTTCGAAACCACTATCGTAAGCTGCGCCACTGTATCTGGAAAATCCCCCTAATAAAGTGCCCAGGCTATAACTCGACTTATCTTAGCAGGCGTCTTCGACCGTCACCCGGAGCTTCGCCTTCTCTTGGCCCATTCGGGTGGCGCTCTCCCTCAGTTATCCTCTCGCCTTGCCTCGTGTATCGTACATGATCCCATGGTCGCAAAACGGTTGAAGCATGACGCGAGGTACTATCTCGGGAAACTTTACTTTGACGCGGTTGCGTATGGGACAGAGGAGCTGGCTTTCGTGAGTGACGTCATCGGACGAGCGGAGGTGTACAAGGCCACGGGCGGAGAATACGATCCGGATATCGGAAGCACCAGGATGATATTCGGCACTGATCATCCATTTTTCCCGCCTCTCGAATCTAGCCAGAAATGGCAAAGTGTTGAAGACAACTTGAAGGCCATACGGAACGTTCGGGCATGGGGGGATTCCGCACGCGCTAACGTGCTTGGGTTAAATGCGCTGAGGTTGTTTAATTTAGATTGTTGATGTATCGACCACATTTATACCCTTCACTTTGGCATCTGTATCTTCAAGCTGAAATCTATGTGCTGCACGGACTGATGAACGGCACTGGTGCTCAAGATATCGATGTCTGCAAATCGGGCTCAGCTGAATCGGAATACAAGTGTTCAGTCAACGTACCATCGATAGCACGTTCCTGCAGATTGCTTTCTATGATGTTGCCGCTAGATTCGAGCAAGAATTTACGTTTACCCGCCCATTTCTTTTTCAGCATACGTGCGACTCGAACGAGTTCTTCCCCTACTATGTTGTCGAGCATAACTATGTCGGCGCCAGCGTCGATCGCTTCATCGGCCTCCGCCGCTGAACCGACCTCCACGTCGAGAAGGATACTAAATCCCCCTACAGAACGTGCCTGTTTGATCGCAGCTGTGATAGAGCCTAAGTGCATGTCAGATGGAACGTTGCGGAACCGCGCATGAACGACACATGCCAGCCGACCAGATATGATTATCCTTAAGCATGACCATGCTGGACAGGTCATAACGATGGGGGTCGATTCCTCCCACGACCATACCATATTTCTCCACCAGTCGGAAACCTGGAGAGAAGCCCACGTGAATGCAGAAAGCTTCGTGGACCAACGGGATTACCTGGAGTCGTCTTTCGCGTGCCGGCGACGATGCCCTTGTACCCACATGCGGTGGCGAGGTCCTTCATCCGCTTCGACCTAGCCGATCGACGCAATCAGGGATGCTCTTGAGCTCAGCAGAGCTTCTAGGGACGCTCACCTGGTTGCGATTCCGCTGCATCTTGCGAGGAGGTTGAGCGCGACGCGCTCACCCAGGAGGAGATGTCGGGCTTTTCCTCTCACAGTTGCGACATGCTTGACAGGGTCGAACGACTCGCCTTCCTGAATGTGCCATTCCACCCTATGAAACGTGAGGCTTATCGAGGGGAAGCGAAAGAGTTACGTACTGGCAGCCGAGTTGACGAAAGACTTCAGTGAAGAACGGGACGCCGGCGAGGACAGCGGTTTGCTTTCCCTTGCCAAAGAGAAAAGCTTCTCGCTCGACCTCACCGACGACGTATCCTGCATAGTCGAAAGACGGGGTATCCTCAGCAAGCCAGATGGTGACTTGCGACGCCCAGCTCGGCGGTAACAAGTGCGCATACTCGTGGTCCATGTCACTAACGAGGTCGGTCTTACTAGAAGTGACTTAGACTGCTTGATATATAGGGGTAGAGTAACAACAAACCGACTTGCAATTATTGCCAAGATAAAGCACGTACATCGGTCCAGATATCTACGTAAACGGTCCAGGCGTGTCCAATCGTATGTACCCAAAAAATGACGTGGAAGTAAATGAAGGTACAAGCACAGCGGGGATCAGATGAAATTCGTAATAAGGGCCGTCAGTGCGACGAATGCGGCGAGGAAGCCACCTGGGATGTCTACGCCGAGAGATGCAACGTTAGCTCCGCCGGTGGGCGACGTGCTAGTTTGTGAGCTAGTAGTGGTCGCACCAGAACTGCCTGTTGAACTACCCGTTCTAAACGAGGGCACAGATAAGACAACCAAGCTGAAGCCAAGGCTAAGATACCCACTGAGCTGACGCAGAAGACGCCGAAGACCCGGCGGAAGATGCACTCGGAGTGGCGCCGGAGGAAACTGAAGTGATATTGAACTCGTTTGACTGTGCAAGCAGGCTGCCAGGGTCTTGGACATCTCGAGCAATATTGACACGGAAAGCGGAGCCCGAAGGCCACCCTCCATTAGGTGTGCTGCATTTCACGGTGCTGAGGGTTCCATCGATTAGGCTGTCCAGAACTTGGCTATAGCCCATGTTCTTTATTTTCGAATGCGTTTAGGAGAACAGAGGAAATGAGTACAAGACGGCTTACTTGGTTGACCAGGACAACCGTAAAGTTGAGGGGGTCGGTGTCGACACGCTGCCACATCAGATAGTTGGGACCGGTGGTATTCCAACCTTGGCTACCGCCAGGGTAGGTAACCTGGTAAGCAAAGACAGAGGAGACAGCCAAGAGGAGGCTAGCGAAGACACGCATGCTGACTGGGACGAGGAGATGGTGGTAGGTGGAAAAGGGCTGAGGGAACGTCCGACGCGCTTCATGCGGTCATAAATCGCCGGCTGAAGCGCCGGTAGGCGATGCTCAAGTCAAATCTCGGGCGGTCTGCAATCTCGCGATTTCCCACGGGACCTGCAAGTGACAGTGCGACATCGCTTCATGTTTTTCATTTGTTAACCGATAAAGATCTGTACTCACACTCAAAGGCGGCCATGTCCCTCCGGCAGGAGGTCGGTATACAATTTACATGCCATTCCAACGCGAT
>JBBPOD010000147.1:0-28363 GCA_038091255.1 Tylopilus intermedius | reverse complement strand
TTTCCAGTGCTGGATAAGCCCGGTGTTGTCTCGTAACGAGGGTTTGTGGCGTTCGCACTGAACATGAGGTTGCACTGTGCACCACGGTGTTCTGCTCCTTCTTGATGGAATCAGCATACCAAACATGCCTTTCGACTCAGATCTCGCTCTTGAGCTTATTCCCTTAGCCATCGTCTGTCCACCACTCGCTCGTGACTTCGCCGACTTTTTACGGAATTACCCATTTTCGCGAGGTCTGTACAATCCTGCCCAATATCATAACAATGTATTTGTGGGCTGATTTTGCTTGCCTCTCAGGTACAACCTGCACCAGGAGAGGACGTAAGTAAACTACAGTTCTAAGATTTAAGGGGCTTATTTCTTCTTCGTTCTTCAGCCCCAGATTAACGCGCTCGTATCAGAGACTTCTACGATCCACCGCGACATCGGGGACGCGGCTGTGCGGTATGCATCCCTCGAGCGGTCGCTAGCTGCTGAGAGTGAGACACTTTCAGCACAGGATACCGCCCCCGGTGATGGATACTCTATTCGTTCCTATCAAATCGCTCCACCAGGTTATCCAAGATTAAAAGACGTCTACTTTGACACTTCAAGTCCGCGCGCCACTCGTAAATGCACGCAAACCACGAAGTCAAGTTGTGTTTGCGCACTTCCAATCGTTGAGTGTAAAGGGGAAGAACTTGACGGAGAGATTCACCGAGGTACGCTTGACTCAATGACTGCATTCAACGTCCCTGCATATTATTCATCAATACATCGGAACGTTTGCAACTCGCGACAGACTTTTACGTCCCAAGTCAGCTCAATACAGGAACGTATTCGGAGACTCCGGAACGTGGTGCAAACTGCAGTGACAGCACGAGACGTCGTAGAAAATCAACGCGAAAGCTGGATGTGCAGCGTCTTATTTCACTCATGCTAACACGGCCCTAATTGTTGAATCTCTCAATGGGCAAAAAGTGACAGCTAAAGCGCATATTGAACAAGCCAGGGCGACCATCTAAGTCTGCGAGGAGAAAACAAGAGAGTGCAGAATCAGCTTGGGTATGATTTCGTGTCGTCTGTTGGCAGATCCTGAATGTATGCATCGTCGAACAGGTTATACGGAACATCTTCACCTCGGCCTGGGGCATGCTCTCGACATCTTTTATCGGAACAAGGAAGTCAGAGACGCCGAAAGGACCACCGCCGCGTTGCCGAAGAACATTTGCGATCATGCGAAGAAAGCTTTCAACCGGTGGTGACTGCGCTAAAGTGAATCGAATTGGAGTTGAGTACCTGACGCTTGGGGTTACGGTGCACGCTCACTGGCAGGAAACAATGCTACAGGTGAGTGTAGCGTGCAGACAAGCACTTCCCACGCAGACCATCAATCTCACCAATGCCTCCCTCCATGTCACCCTCCTTGTCGGAAGGTTTGCTGCCAAAAGCGAATCTCCCGCAGTCTAGCATACCTCTCAAGCATTTCCCCAGAGAGTGCTGAACTTGGGAAGCTGTTGGTGTCTGACGGGAGGCTGAATAGGATGCTTGCACAGGATCCAGGGGGGCATCGCAGGAAACGCTGGAAATGACTGCACAGAGAAAACCCTACGCATGGAATGGTCAGTTTATGGAATTAGAAACACGAACCGGCGCTGATGATCGAGGACCTAACGTAATAGGCGAAAAAATAGAGAATTTCACGCTTTGAGCTTCATTCCTCCTCTGGGGTAGTAATCTTACCGGGGTTCCATCGACGATGTGCCTACCTGCAATTAAAACATCAATCGCATGTACTGTTGTTGGTAATCTTTCCTGTCCTTCACAGGTTTCTGAGGTGCGTAGCGCGCCGCGGCATTCCAACACCGCACCGCAGTACTAATCTCGGGGAGTTTCGCTAATGATGAGACAGCGACCCTTTGGGCGCATCCATCCATTCTCCGAGATGCAAAAGTGGTGCGTTCCAGATATAATCAGTCTTCGGATCTAGCGCGTCGCTCAACTCCAGTTGATTCCCCTCAAGTACACTCACGACATCGCATTCATGGTTGTATGTATCTCTTAGGGAGGAGTGGGCCGCAGCGGTAGCACGGCGGCAACTCGGCATTGTGTTACTAGCAGCACAGGAAAAGTGAGGCTGATGTTCCTGCTTTGCTACTCTTCATCCAATTACAAACAACCCTTCACAGCAGCAGGGGATACAACGGCTCGGAGTCACAGAGAGGCGACGATGGCTTGTGGCGGTTTTGCCACATGACTGCGGGTCCGAGTGTCTTGGCGTCTCGTTTTTGAACATGCTAATCTAATCTAGCATGCTCCGATATACATCGCTTCTCACTGAGGCATGTATAAAAACTCTGGCGCGTTAAGCGATGTACTTCAGGTTCCTTTGTGTCCTCTGTTCAGCTGCCTTCAAGTCTACTCCTGTTCTTACTCCCAGCTCTCTCCATATCATTATGCGCATTGCTGCAGCAATCGTAGCGTTCATCGGTGTTACTTCCGCTGCAGTTTTGCGAGATATCCCGCGCCGCAACGTCGCGGAAGCTGGGCGTAACGCCTCTTATCCAAGCGGCTGCGGTCCTTTGTGCACCTCTGGCTGCTCCACTGCTCCATCCTTCGTAACCATTCCAAGCATCATTCCCCCTCTCACTGCACCCTTTAGCACGACGCCTCACCCAACTTCTCTCCCTCCATCTTGTGGGGACGAACCCACTGGTAGTCATTCCCACTGGAGCCGTACAGGCTTCCCCACGGGTACCCTCAACCACACCATGCCAACCGCCCACTATCCTACTCCGAGTCAGCCAACCACAGCCCTTTCTTCAGATCACTCAGTTTCCTCCTCTGGGACCACATATGACTCTGCCCCGAATCCGAGCGCGGGAGATGCCGTTCAGAGAGACATCGCGCGGGCCGATCCCACTCCGGGATTATAGGTACCACGCGAGCCGATTATCGCCCGTGGACCCCTCCAGTGGTCACTGACGTTGCCTTTATACGTCCATCTCATCTGCAAGGGTTTTCTGAGCCCGCCAGCGAGCGAGATGTGTTCTGAAGTCATCTAGGAGAGTTTTCTATGGACAGTGATCTTTATAGATGGACCTCTACATTACCTGCTTTTACAGAGAACGACTCGGGAGTCCTTTATATGTATTTTGTGTGGCCTTATGAACGAGATTATTGACTTTGACTCGTTAATCAAGTAAGGAATGCCGGCGATCCGACGGCAGGGGAGTGTCATTGCCTGGCTATGTGACCGAGCCCCGAGTCGACGTGCAGTTACAGTCGAGTCCCGGTTCGATCAACCTTCACGCTTATGTCGATAGGATAACACACGGAGAGTGATTGACGTGGACAATCGACAACTTCTGTCGCAAAATGCGTCTATCTGCTCAAGGGCGCATATCAATGTACGAGCAATGTTAGCTTGGGAGTAGGTACGCTGTCATGTGTGGGCAGAATCATTTAATGTCGTCTCAGAAGATTCGTGAAATGATTACAAGGTTTGATTTAATTTACACGACTAACTTGACGCCATAGGTGAACTTGAAAACCAGGATACGAGAGACTACGAATGGAAAAGTTGGGCGACACGAACGAGTAGGACCCATCCTCACGCCCGATTCTGGTTCCCCTCGGCTGAGCCGGCTGGCACAATGCGCCTCGCTACAAACAAGGACTTGGATGAAAACGCAATCACCGCGAGAAACAGGTGAGACATACCTCTTCTAACGTCATATTCGCTCGCGAGAAGGCGCGCCACTTCCCGTATGCTCGTCATGCGTACAGGAAAGATGTATGCGAGACAAGATCCCCCATACGTCCAAAAATCGGGACCGAATCCCTCCAACCTTTGCTCTAACGTGTCCTCTTCCTTGTAAAAAATGGTACGGTGTGTCACCAACTGCTTGGTGATCCCGACAACCCATGGCATACCCGGTGGAATGGTATGCACGGGATGCGAATTCGAGACGAGCATCTTAGGTGTGGACGTGCCTGGAATGCCATTGATGGCATCGTGAGACGCCTGTAAGATGGCATGTGCAAAGGCGTAGCAGCACTTGTCGAGGAAGAGGCAGTTCTGGGGAATGTCATAATGCACGCAGGCAATCAAGCAGGATATCGCCTCGAGGCGAGGGGCTTGATCAATCGGCCAGGTGAGATGGTGAAGCTGCTCATCTTGCAGTTGGACGTTGGCAGCAGGGCCGAGAACTGTCACCCTGTCATCTGTCGGACCCCAAAGTCTATATCTAGATGGATTGTCACGACTCAGAGGATCACGGGAAACCTTGACAAGTACAGGGGCAAGAGGCTGGGGTTGACCCGGAGGGGGGTGAACGAGGAGGGTGAGATATTCAGGTTGCAAGGCAGGCCATGGAGATCGCTTCTTATAGTGGGACATTTCTGTGACAATGTAGCGTGCATCAGGGTCCTTCTGGTGAACATCTTTGAGCCAGGCGACAGGTGTACTGGGCTGGGTGGTTTTGAGCAGTTTCTCCATGGTGGATTGGACTACACGAGAGTGTCAGAAAAATGGGAGGACAAGTTTAGGAGAATGTCACGGAGTGACAGTAAAGACATAACCTTATGTAACCAGACACTGGCACGGGGTTCTTTATCGGGACGCGCGAGGCTGGTGGAGAACTAGCAAGACCGGGGCATTGTAATCTTCAATCTGATGCGACGGGAGCTACGATTGTACCGATCTGCCGACGCCCTTGGTCCAAGCTGCACTAGTGCGAAATTTGTACCCTCGATTTTGTCATACCCCTTTACCAATCCTATGGCTAAGGTCCCACTGGCATCGCGATAGGGTTATAAACCCCATAGCGCACTTGAAGTTGAATGATGTATGGGCCGCCACACTACGCGCGCGCAGGCGCTACAACAATCACGACTTGTGAGGCGAATTCTCGGCCAGATATGAGCCACCACGAGAGGCCACGACAGCGCGTACAACATACCGTATGCTATCTGGCGTGTCTAATGTGAGAATATGGGGATGCTCTCGAGGAAAACTCAGAGCTCCCCGTGTGCTTAGTGCCTTAGACGAGTTAACCTCACCCGATGCTTGTGTCAGATATAGTAGCCCGGGATCAGAGAGGGATAGATCATTGGAATGTGAAAGTGTACTCTACCTCTTGGCCCCGTGCGCTCACACTGAGGCAGGCTTCGAGGGCGTAGATGAGTAGCACCGCGGTCAAATATACGCTTGTTTAGCCAGATATACCGAGCGATCGGTCATGACAGATGTGAAGAAAACACTTGGAACGAGCCTGAATGCGAATCCAAATGCCAGGCAGCGCCTACCTTGGTGGAATCTGAAATTCCCATGCTTTGCCAGATGCGTGGACTTGGGGGTGGATGCGACCATTCAAACCACGGTGCGCGATATAACCCGTCCCATTGTGTCCACATAGTCCCAATGTATGCGCCTCGTCCACAAAGATGTGTGCGTGCCCATCAGGCACAAGACTCTCGATGACCTCCCGAGAGGACAGACATCACTGTCCACGCTGTAAAGACTCTCCAACGCGAACGAACACAGTGGAGGTTCCTCGGACAATATTTGGATGGTCTTGCAGCGAGGCAGCTGGTTCATCTCATTGGGGTAGTTAGTTCATTAAGCTCAGGTCGGCGGACGTGTGAACTTGAACGGGCGCAAGGAGGATGGAAGAAGCAGGAAGACCTGTGTAGAGTCATCGAATGATTATAGAGTACTCGCCGGGACTTGCCACTAGAACGACAACCACTTTCCACCTTCCTTGGTGTAGGAGAAGCGAATTGTCGACAGAAATCTGTGAAATATGTTCCGAGCATTCAAGTTCGTGTGGATGCAAGATGTCAATCTGTCGCGAACTTGAAAGCCCGACTGGCCAAAGGCCACCGGCGTGTGAACCACTCCAAGTCACTGCCTTCCGTGTCAATTGAGTCGATGAACATCATCCGGCCAGAGGTGCTTCAAGTTGCAGTAGTTCGGTCCTCCGGCTAGCCAGGAACTTCCATCTCGGCAGTGCACGGCACAGTCCCACCCAGGTACTTAGTCTGCTTTGGACATCGTCCGTGTCTAACATCTGAATTCCTAGTCATCATGTCATCTCCTCCGCCTTCTTACACTGAAGCTCAAGCATCCCCACCGCGTTACACTCTTCCCGAGACCTTCGACATTGGTCACCGCAGCACAGGTTTGCTCGTCCAACCCCAGCAACTCAGAGGACACCTCGCCCTACTCCATGCATTTCACAACCTTCGTGTGCTCGTCGAATCCAACAACGTAACGCGGTTTCCGAGTCAAGTTCTCGTGATGGAACCAGAGAAACGTTGGGGCTGGTTCGTCAACATTGCTGTGGAAAGGTGTGTATGGAATATCACACCTTTTCAAAACTTGAGGCTAACGTCTTGTCGAGGTTTGACCGCTGGTGCCATGGTCTCGGCGAGTGGTGCCTCGGAAACATTGAGTTGGCGCTTCCCCCGATCGACGTACTCATGGTCTGGCATACCTACCTTCTCAATCCAATGTACGGAGGCTTCGTTCATTCCACCCTCTGTGATAAATAACCGCACGATAGATGGTATGCAGAAGATACCACAAACATACCCGCGCTGCGTCATTTACCCGCTCTTACGGAGTATCTTGCCAACAACATCGTATGTTACACCACTGATGACATACCTCCCGCTGAATGGCTGATTTCATGTCTCAGGGCTCCCCCGACCTTCTCATTACTAACTCACCTCACTCCCATCGAGTTTTCAACTGGGAACAACACACCAATACACCCTATGATCCGTTGGATGCGGCAGCGATTACATCACAGAGGCAGATTCGCTGTCCATATCATGGACACTTGACGACCATTCGTGAGCATCGTTGCACACTACAGGCTGCTGAAGTACTTGACGACTCCATAGCATTCCTTGATCCAGATGGCTCAGGCTATGCTCAGAGCAACTTTACTGCGACTTGCTCGTCGTGTTACAGGACAATCAAGAAAGACTTGTTAGGCCTTTACAAGTTCGCGGGTATTGTGACAACTGGTAGTTTCCTCTCGTACGTTCGTTCTCCAGACTACTGTGATGCACCCTGTGTGACCTTTCTTACGTTTCTGCAGTGGAACGCTACACACGCCTGATAATCGGCGTGACATGGCTCGCGCCACACTGATTAAGAAACGCGTCATGGCAGCCGCTCAACTACCCTCGTCAACCACACTCACCGTCTCGCAAGTTATGAACAAGTTCGAGTTCAACCCCCAATCGTTGACGGCATTATTAAAGGGAAAATTTCAGCCAAGGATGTGAGGCTTGTTACTTATCGATCGCAATGCTATTCTAACTTTTTGGGCAGTGGAAAGAGAATACTGAGCGCATACACAGATGACCGACCCTTCTCCGTTGACCTCGTAGGTGCTGTCAGTATCACTTTTCGCTTCGCCTCTGTGGACCCTCAACCAACGACTGTCTCAGGTTATGCGGCAGGCCTCGTTCGTACGCAAGATGGCCGATCTTGGTTGGACTGACCCCGACTTCTTTGCGGACGAAGACGAGATGGTCGTTATACAGCATTGTGTTGCGAGATACCACGCGTGCGTATGACTCGATGACCTTGCATGACGTCTACATTCAACCGAAATTCACTCCAGCTTTCTGGGACTCATGGCTGATACACCCGGTTCGTTCTTCGTGCCAACGCTCGATATCGACCTGGCATGGCATACGCATCAGCTCCGGGGGCCTCGTTACCATACAGACTGCAAACAAGTCGTGGGTCGATACATCGACCAGTAAGTGCTCATGTTGAATCCTGCTCTACGGCATCTCGAGCGCCATATCTGCCAGTGATGATAAAGTCGAAGAAGACCATCTTGCGACCGCGTTCGACATCACCTGTCGCGCCTGGCATGTACGTCCGCCGCACCGTCC
This sequence comes from Tylopilus intermedius, assembly GCA_038091255.1. Taxonomy (NCBI): domain Eukaryota; kingdom Fungi; phylum Basidiomycota; class Agaricomycetes; order Boletales; family Boletaceae; genus Tylopilus; species Tylopilus intermedius. The sequence continues at coordinate 20,461 of JBBPOD010000147.1, read as the reverse complement.
CGATATGTATTGACTCACGCGACGGGGTTGTCCAGGATCGATACGGTCTCCCGTATACCTACTGTGGCTGTCCTCTCCCGGGGACGACGTTGGGCCAACGGCTCCGCCACGCCTTGTCTTTGCATCGCCACCGCGCGCGCAACGACCCGAACGGCCTGGCGCCACCCGCCGACGCGGCCCCCGGCACGCACGCGAGCGACCACAATGCGGTGTATGTCCACCACAAGGCATCTGAGCACGCGCGCGAGCGGCGGCGCCGCAAGGCGGAGCGACGGAGGCACCGAGAAGCCCAGGGCAGGGACAGGGCTGCTGCGCCGGGGGTGGTGCGGTATACCGCGGCCGATCGCAGGCAGACGCAGACGCGGACGCACGACCTCGCGTTCTTTTACCCGGTGCCGATCTTGGCTGCGAGCGCTGCCGCGTGTGTCTCGGTCCCGTTTGTCGTCGGACATGGCGCGTGCGCTACGGTGCGTCTTTGTGCATGTATGGATCCTGTTCGTGGATGGCTTGTTGACGCGTTGGGCATTGATATTGTAGGGTGTCGGGAGCTGTGGCGGGAGCACGTGTGGAGGCGGCGGGTGGGGCGGGTTCACCAGTTGTGGAGGTGGAGGGAGTACGTGCGGGGGCGGAGGCAACTGTGGAGGTGGAGGAAGTGCTTGCGGGGGCGGCGGGGGAAGTAACTGTGGAGGTGGTGGGGGTTGCGGCGGGTGTTGACGGTCGCGTATGTATCACCCAATATACCTCGAGGCTCTTCCTTCTATCCATGTATTCTTCAACAATGTCGCGGTAGAGAGTTGGTGTAGTCACCAACGACTCTGATGAACTGGGAGGTCGATCTTCAGTTCGGCGGGGGGTGCTGACCTCACCATCTCGTTGTATCGAGACCGAGTCTACTAGTAATTTATGTGATGCTACATGTCGCGTGGACCAACTAATACAAACCCAAACCCATCTATCGAACACGAACCCCCCTTCTCACAACCGATTACGCCTGCACCGATTACACGCCAACGTCTCACACCCCTGGCACCGCTGCAAACGACGTCAGTCGGGGTGGTACATACACACGACGACAAACCACACTCACGAAGAGATACAACGGCAGATGGTGCCCACAATGCTGGCAGATGCCCCCACCGTGACGGTAGCGCCATACCCCATGATTGCACTCGTGGTCGGTCCGCAGGCGCTCCATCATCTCGCGCACGAGGCGTTGGCGCTTCGAATCGGTGCCGGGAGCGATGAGGGTCGTCTTGGGTCGGGTGCTTGTCGAGGGCGCCGCTGCCGACGTCATCGTCGATGTCGATGCGGGTCTCGATCCTGATGTCGACGCCCATGACGGTAGTCCAGGGTCCCTGGACCGAGATGCCGACGCGGACGCCGACGCGGTTGCGGCGGCAGAGGCGGCCAAATCACGCCAGGTCGCAACTCTCTGCATTGCTTCCTCCCTTGAAGCCGTCGAGGTGGCGTTTGCAAGTCGTGCTGCCGCCATTGAGGCCGCGGCCGTACGTGGAGGCGGAGGTGGGGGCGGGGGACGTCGTACCTCCACAGCAGGCACGCGTACCGGAGCTGCAGGGCGTGCTGGTGCCTGTGGCTGAGCTGGGGCAACAGGTCGTGGTGCTGGCCTTGCAGGTGCGGCGGGTCTTGCAGGCGCACCGAACACGATCGCCGGGGCGGCGGCGGGAACGGGAGCTGCCCGCTGCGCAGGAACATCGCGTCGTGCACCCCGTTCCCGACCCACCCCAAGCTGTGCATCCACCCGCTCTTCCGCAGCGGCCAACAAGCGCCGTTCGTCCCACTGTGGGCACCGACATGTCTTCCACCGCGCGCGACAGAGGTAGCAGAACTCGGTACGACACCGACAGGTCATGTGGAAGCAACCGACGTGGAGCTCGATCATCTGGGAACAGCCGGGGCAGCGCGCCCAGCCGGCGGCGCGACCAAGTTCCAAGACTTGAGTGGCGCTTGCATCGGGGCGGCACGTATGCGACCTGTCGGTGTACTGCTCGCGACATTTAGCACACGTTCGCCTTCCACACCCAGGTGCGTCACAGGTATACACCGGGTTAGCCCAAATGCCCTCGCTGACGGGACCCAAGAAGCGACTGCATGTCGGAAAGGAGCAGTAGACGCGGTTGAGGGTGCCAAGCTCGGTCTGTTTTTGCTGGAACGTCGTAACAAGTGCTTGTGAGAGATGAGGCCGGACTTGGGCAAATGGGATGTTTTGTCTGCAGCAACGAGGAGGAAAGAGGGACTCGTCTCGTGTCGCAGATTGAAATAGATCGGTGACGCAGTCAATGCCATAGTAGTGACCACAAGGAGCGCGGACCTCGGCACCAAAGATAGGATCCTGGCAAATAACACAATCGTGACCAGTTGGACTGCCAGGAGCGAGATGTCAGCGAAAAGGCCGATGTAAATGAGCTGGAGGTGCACATACCGATTGGGAGCCTGGGGTCTCGGTGCAGCAGTACTCGCAGTCGGCGAGCCAGCTTCAGGCACGGGAGTTGCGCCAAACGCCCAGCCTACCACGGAGGAGAGCCAATTTCCCCATGTTTGATTTGAGGCAGGATCATTTCTGAGCAGTTGAAATGGTTGGTCGTGATCCAAGCAAGAGGCATGCTGCTCCTACCTGGGAGCCTGCTGAGCACGTTGTCCAACTGGTGGGTTATTATTCACTTGGATTGGGCTTCGATGTACATTCAACGTGTGTCGAATGAAGGCGACGAACCAACCTACCCATTTCTGTTTGGCCGAGGAACCGCAGCTGGTCGCGGCGGCGGTGGCACAACGTCCTCTCCAGCCGCCATCCGTTGCGCCAACGCTCTGTCTTGGTCAAAGACAGCACGTGCGCGCGCCTGCTCAATCAAATCATTGAAGGCGACTTCACGATCCGATAGTGGAACACCAGCGCGTGTGCTCTGTTGAAAAATGGTCTGCATCGCATTCATGTCGGCGATGCTGAGCTGGTCGATGAGACGCAGCAGGTCATCTTCGTAAGCGCTTTCGACTCTCCCCCTTGCTGCGGGGGCGACCCGAGAAGGGCCGGGGATGTTCATGGGAGAGGGAAGAAAGAACTGAAGATAAGCGCCACGAGGAGGGTCTCCCTTATATATGGCCGCGCTATCACCGGAGTGGCCAGACACGTGGGGAACTCTACAGCAAGGTGACGGAGAGCTGCCAGTGCGGTTTAACAGGCTGTTCCTTGCTTCAACCCAAGTTCATATAAACACCTTCTTTCTCGACGAATATTCTGGCCATGGCTATCACAACGCAAACTAATGCTTGCCAGTGCTCTGAACGCCACCGAGCAGGTCTTGAAGAGGTCGGTATATCCTCATGATGACCTCGGTCCTCGATACACTCAGCGCGTCCTTTCCCACAGCCTCCCCCGTTGTATTCTAGCCCCCAAGCAGGTGCCTCGCTTATCCCGTCCTCGCCTCCCCCCTTCAAGTCCAAACCAACCAACTTCCTTTTCCTCTCCACTGCAAGTACCCCCATCCGAGACGAATTCGTCATCGATCCATCTATCTGCCTTCCCCCTTACTTGTTACCTCCACTCGGCGAAAATGGGGAGCGCAAAAATCTGTCTTTGACATCCAGGGACTGCTCGGTGGATGCAGACATATGGCTCATACCAAGCGCCGCTCACTCGAGCGGACAGAAACCTCAGCGTACTACCATCACACTTGCCTCTGATTGCCAATCCATCTTTGCTCGACTGGTTCGTCCTCTTGCTGTGCCTGCTTCGTCTCGTTTTTGACCCGATATTCGTCCTAGCGCACTCTTGAAGGTGCATCCCCATGCCTGCTGACGTGCAATGCACCACACGGGATGGTCCGATTGGTACTACCGCGTTCTTTCCATGGGCTGTTGTCCCTCTCCACACGCCCTGGAAAGATCACGCTCAGCAACGGACTCACCCAAAATGCCACGCAACTCAGTCAAATTACGTCGGTCCAATGGTACTTTGTCGGCGAAATTGAGGCGTTGGGACAGGATACCTGGGAAGGCGATCAAGTCGAGATAGAGGCACCGGAGGGGTGTATTCAGCTCAGTTACGCCGATGAAGAGATAGAGGGAAATCGCGTGATTGGGTTAATCAGTCGGATTTCACAGGCCGAAGCGGGCAAACCGATTTTTGGCTTTCGAAACTTGATTTCCTTGAGTCTCGGCTTCCTTTTTGCGTTTTTCGCTTCCGCTTTCCTTTGATCGTTTTCGATTCCTTTGGTTTCGTTACATGATTTGTAACGGACTGTCGTAGGGAGCGAGTAAGTAACGAGTAACGGGGCTAGACTGGTAACCAGTCCGTCCAAAAGAGGCAGCCGCGACAAAGAGACGGACTGGTAAATCTGGGTTTGAATTTGGCAGCGCGAGCGGGTTCCCAGAGTCATCTGACCTTTAGCCAATAAGATAATGAGAATTTTCACCGTTGAAAATCTGGGATATCATTATTCATGGAGTTCAAGTTTGAAGCGCTCCACTCGATGTTCCCAGCCAGATGGCTGATAGTTTACTCCATGATCGACTGCCAAGATTGTATCTGGCCACCTTGTCTGACAACAGGAAGATCAATGCGCTCTGGGCATGCCTTATCGTCTGGGTTCTTACTCAGGGCACTATCATTCCCCGTGTCTTTCAGATCCAAGCTTCCCTTGCCATGCTACAGCAGCAATGCTGACAGTCTCATCACCACTGGCACAGGAAATGGAAAGACACTCTGTTTATTGATTCCTATGCAACTACAATCAGAATCGATGACCATAACAATATTGCCGCTCAAATGCTTGCAGACGACTCAGGTAAGATTGATACAGCCTTGACCCAACTCAGAGTGCGTCAGGAAGGAGGGAGAGGGAGCTAGGGGGCCGCCGCCGCCCCAGGCCGGGCAGTGGATGTGCGGCAGCCTTCAAGTTGGTGAGGGAGAGGGAGAAGGGCTGGGCAGCAGGTGCATGGCAGCCTTGGTGAGAGGGAGAGGGAGCAAGGCGAGGCAGTGGATGCACGGCAACCTTGGCGAGGGAGAGTGCATGTCTGGCAGGGAGGACGAGCAACGGGGTGGTGGCACGAGAGCAAGGAGCGCCGCTTGCTTATGTCGCTTGTCCGAAGACCATGTACTTTGTGCCATCAAGTCCCACTCTTGGTCAAAGACAGTGCCTGGTCTATGAAATCATCGAGTCACGGCGACTTCACGATCCGGCAGTGGAACACCAGCGCGTGTGCTCTGTTGAAAAATGGTCTGCATCGCATTCATGTCGGCGATGCTGAGCTGGTCGATGAGACGCAGTAGGTCATCTTCGTAAGCACTTTCATGGGAGAGGACTGAAGATAAGTGCCACGAGGTGGGTCTCCCTTATATATGGCCGCGCCATCGCCGGACACGTGGGGGAACTCTACAGGAAGTCGACGGAGAGTTGCGGTTACTCCTCCAAGTTCGTATCAACGCGCCATGAATATCACAACGCAAACTGATGTCCGCCCCGAGCATCACCGAGCAGGTCCTGAAGAGGTCCGTATATCCTCGATACATGATATGGACTCGACGTGACCTTTCCCACAGCCTCCTCCCTTGTATTCTAGCGAAGCCACCTCGCTTATCCCGTCTTCGCCTCCCCCCTTCAAGTCCAAACCAACCAACTTCCTTTTCCTCACCACTGCAAACACCCCCATCCGAGACGAATTCGTCATCGATCCATCTATTCGCCTTCCCCCCTACTTGTTACCTCCACTTGGCGAAAACGAGGAGCGCAAAAATCTGTTTTTGGCATCCAGGGACTGCTCGGTGGACGCAGACATATGGCTCATACCAAGCGCCGCTTACCCGAGCGGACCTAAACCCCGGCGTACCACCATCACACTCGCCTCTGACCATGGATCCATCTTTGTTCGACTGGTCCGTCCTCTTATTGTGCCTGCTTCGTCTCGTTTTTGACCCGAGATTCGTCCTAGCGCACCCTTGAAAGGGCAGCCCCATGCCTGCTGACGTGCCGTGCACCACACGGGATGGTTCGATTGGCACTGCCGCGTTCTTTCCATGGACTGTTGTCCCTCTCCACGCGCCCTGGAAAGACCACGCTCAGCGACAGACTCACTCGAAATGCCACGCAACTCAGTCAAATTACGTCGGTCCAATGGTACTTTGTCGGTGAATTCGAGGCGTTGGGACAGGATACCTGGGAAGGCGATCAAGTCGAGATAGAGGCACCGGAGGGGTGTATTCAGCTCAGTTACGCCGATGAAGAGACAGAGGGAAATCGCGTGATAGGGTTTATCAGTCGGTTGTTTTCCAGCGCGCTGACTGTTGGTAATGATGTTTGAAATGTTATTACTCTTGAGAGTTGGCGGTCAAGATATCTCCAACACGATGATCGATCTACGCTTCCATGATCACCTTGCCCGACCACAAACGTTCCCTCTTCTGATGACAAGTTTCAGCCTCGCGATGGCCCTGACGAGGTACACCACTCTTGCTTTTCCCCTACGAATCCGCTAAACATGTCGCGATCAGGTCGAGGTCGAGGCGCCGCACGGATCGATTCGGCTCGAGTATGGGGCAATGTAAGAGGTGACTAGTGACTGCTCGGTCGGTTGTTGGGCAAGTGATACCCGAATTCAACATCTACTCTTACTACACTCCTATCGCGTCCATCGTCGTAAGCCGTACTACACCATCCCATCCATGCCATCTCATTCATCGACTTCTGTAATCCGAGGTGTGGTAGCAAAGTCCTCTTTAGCGAGTGGCCATCCGTCAAGGATGCTTCCCATGTGCGTTCCTCCCAGATTAGATCCACATCGAGCGGCCAAGAGGCGCATCGCAGCCAACACCTGAGTGCCTTCGAACCTATCCTTGAGCCCTTCATCCGCAGCATTGGGGTTGCGGAACCAGTTGCGCGCAACCACGGTCCCCGTCCTCTCGGGTACATCTTCTGCAGCGTGTACGCCAAGAAAACGACATAGACGAAGATAGGACGGATGGTCCCTCAGATATAGCTGTCCAGCGAACACGTTCAGCTGGTCGATCAGCGTCCAAGGGGGTGTCCACCCAGAGGGGAGAGGCGGTACGGAATACAGCATGAGATCATCCGACGGCTCCATGTGCTTGCTGGTGCGTGGTATGTAGATATGGAGGTGGACGTACTTGCTGATCCTGATCTCTGGCATTAACTGATCGGCTTCAAAGGGGCTCACGAGCACGAGGGCATCTTTGCCGTCCATCTTCCCGGACAGGACCCACTGGACTGGGCGCATATAGTTGCTCGTCCCCTCTTGAACCGTGGCACCGTCCTCAATCGTCTCACAGAAATCCGCCGTCGCCAAAATGAATGGGCTCCAACCGTGTGGTCTCTTGAAAGTGGCAATGATACCGGGAAAGACGTAGCGAAAGGCCTTGCTCTTAGAAGGCGGCAACAAGACACCTGTTGTCACGAACTTGGCAACGTCTGGATGAAGGACATGCCTCGCAGGGGATGGTGCTGGGGGATGACGTTTCACCTCTCGCTCTCTCTCCACCTCGCGCGAAGTTTCTCGTTCTCGCTCTTCTTCCAAGTGGACGTCTGGAAGGGACAAGACCCCGAGGTTTTCACAGCGTTCACGAATATGTAAAGGCAATGTTGTTGTGGACATCGTGTTTCGGGATTGGCAAGGCATATACATATCGGCGAGTGACTTGGTTTCGGGCCGCACCCACGCACCCGTGAGTTCTTTCAGTGTCGCACGTGTAGCATCGCGACAGAAGTGGGACCAGGTGTCACTTCTTGCTCGGTGGTTTATCCCCTCCTGTGCCCATAATGGAGCTCGTCGTTGGATGTCATTCCATGTTTCCCTTATAGTCCAGTGTAGTACGTCTGCGGTGGTGACTTGGATGTTCAGATCTTCTTTTGCTACGAGGGAGCGGATTCTTTGATCGACTTCAGGGGGTGCGAAAAACATGACGCTGTGTCCATTCCCGAGCTTACGCATCCGCATGCAACCTAGGGGCCACGAGTCCTGAGTGTCATACATTACACAAGAACAATTCGGCGATACCTTGGACCAAGGGATCCTTGGTAAGTTTGTGTCCCAGCGTGACGGCGGCTCGGAAGCCACGAGGGAACTTGAGATCTGTACCTCTGGTGTGCGAATGGTCCAGATACGCAACACATCGGTGTAGCTGCTGAGCCAGTGGTGATGCTGACAAGGGCTGTGAAGTGCCATTTCTGGCGAGCACCATCAACTCGTCGTCACTGAAATACACTGCTCCAGCAACAGTGGTAGACGGGGTACGGCCTAGCCATGCCACGACCAGCTCGAAATTGGAGAGATCGAGTATCTGAGCACCAACGTCCAGCAGGACACGAATTTCGGGATTTTGGGCCAGCATCACCCTGAGCAACTCGAGGGTGGTCCATCGTTGGCCATGTTCGTCGGATGTCACCATGTACGAAGCGTTCTCTGGCTGAAGAAGAAACGAAAGAACTCTGGCGTTGGCTGCCGTCTGATGGAGATGTTCAGGGTCATCTTGTGCAATGGAAGTGGGTAACAGATACTGTCCATCATTGGTCCCAGAGAATCCTGGAAATAGTTTCGGTTTAAAAACGACCGATGGGTATCATTGTAACCCACTTACCAGTTACTAGATGGTTCTTCTTCTCTGCTATGTCCCAATATGAGGCCGAGAGCTTGTGAGGAAATTCTTGGGTATGCCTGGGGAACACAATCTTGGAAAGATACAGGTTGATTGCCCCTGTATTTCTAGCAAACAGTGGGAAAAGGTATTTGTCCCACTCCTCCAACAATCCGTTAACGTTAATGCCACTCAGATTCCGAAGCGCACTCGGCACCGATGCCGTTCCGTAGTCTTTAAGCCAAAGTGCATATTCACCGGATGGGTCGTCTTGTTGAAACAGAAGATCAATCGTGATCCTGAGCTGTTTCTTGGTGAGCCCTCCGTAATAGTAGGCAAGACAAGTAAGCAAGACGATTAGGTCGGGATGCCCGAATTCTGCCGTTTGTGATGGCACATCCTTGGCATGATAGGGGATGGCTAGCATGGTACGCCGCTTGTTCGGAGAAAGGCCGTAGTCTACACGCCATCTGCGCTGCGTGAGAGCGAAGAGAAGGATGTTCTCTGCAAAGAGACCCCGCAGGAGAAGTAGCGAGCCCCAGCTAGTAGTCTGACGAGCGTATTTTTCCACCGTTTGGACGATGGTTCGATGGATATCCTTGCGCAGGATAAACTCGCGAATTGCTGCTTTAATCCCCAGTTGGGAGTGAAAGCGAAGACCAAAGAGACGTCCTTCCAATATGTCGTTGGCGACCAATGATGCAAGCAGCTCGCCACCGTCGGCCCGCAAAACGTGTATGTGAGGGAATGGACCGATTGAGCTGCCGTCAGAGCTTATAGAGAGTGTGTCAGAGGCAGAAAGGAGATGTGCATGTCGTTTTACGAGCTCTAGGACCTGTTGAATGACAAGCCATCGATCGGGAGATCCTTCGAGGGGGCGCTCATGGCCAATGGCATAGATAAGTTGCGTCTGTGGACGTAAGACTTCATCGCTTTCGTCGAGGATATCCCGAGTGTGGGTTTCAAGAAACACCAGAAGTTCAAGGATTTCATCTTGACGGCAGCGCGTACGCCAACTGGTTGATTGCTCAGAAGCCCCATCTCCCTCCTCGGAGATAACATGAGTGCTCTCAGTCAGCTGATTCTATCAGCCGTTAGTTCGTGTGACGATCGCCATCATCACTGCACTCACCGGATTTTTGATCGAGCCTTTAAGCCCATGCAAGACACGTTTGAGCCATGATTTCCGCCCTGGATTGGATGCAGTCCAAGTCTCCACGCAGGCCAACTTGAGTGACAAAACGTGTTCAGGTTGCATGACGATAATAGCACGATTGCGTACACATATGCGCAGAAAGGCATGCAGACCTTGGAAATATTCCCCTGGTCGAAGGCCTGCGAGTCCCTCGTCCATGTTTCGACGATGGAAGGTCAGGTGGTATATCAATCTACCAACCAAGCCTCCCAGACGATCACGCAGGACACGGAGGGTCTGAGGTATCAGCGCTTTTGGGACAATAATGCGAATTAGCCGATTGCCGTCGGTGAGAGAAGCAGCACAGATCGGGATGATAACAGAAGTCTTGCCTTCCCCCATGTTAATCTGCATTATGGTGTTCATGCCCGAGCGAGGTGACATCATTTCCTTGGCACAGTCGACCTGGACGCGACGAATGAGGAAATTTCCTTGCAACTCAAGTGGAACGAATCAGAACAGGAACGATGCATCTACACCATAGAATATTTACCTGGATTAACAACCAATCTAGATGCTCGTTAGCGTTCCATCCATCACATCCCTCGTTTTGGAGTTCATGATCCAGCTCTTCTTCAAAGTCGTTCAGAGCGAAGTGGAGCAATCTCCGAGCCCGCTGAACATCTAACGCAAGCAGCGCCAGGTTTATCAAGCATTTTGTCCAGCTCTCAGAGAGCTTTATGGGAGATGTGGATGCGAGACATCGGAAGAGGATAAATGGAGTAATGCGGGGCCATTGTCCACATTGATCGAGGAGCTGGTCAATCTCTGTTCTTGGGCAGAGAACCTTCTTAACCATCCCCAGACTCTCCTTATAACTGGATCTACACTGCACGTAGTGTGCACGAAGCGACCTGATACTCGGCTTCTTGTCGTTAATTCCGAAAGGGGCGCTAATTTGGAGGTTGCTTGGGGGTACAGTCTGGAGATGGTGTGCGCTATCGTGGAGTTGTGCGATGTAGTGGTTTTGAAATGGTGGAGCCGTTGCAGTTGTTTTCAGAGATGAAAATAATTGACGCAGCGGACCAACATCGAAGGCTTGCGAGAGGGCACTTGAACCATTGTAGCGAGGCAATATATTACGTTCCCATATGTCTGGTGGAGGTCTCTCGCAAAGCAACTGATCCAGAGATACCAAGAACGATTTCTGGGAGAGGTGTGCGCTGGTAGCCTCGGATGGAAACAGATATGGCTCTCGTAGAGCCTCTGGTAGAAGGTAGTCGGGACGTGCATTGTTCAACCCAGTGAATGCGAAACGTATCTGTGGGCGCTTCCAGGAACTTGAATCAATGCCGATTTTCCCACCGTGATCTCCAGCCAACCACACGAGAGAAATTGATTCCTCAACACCTGTTCTGCCTGTCAGGGCATCGGGTCTACATCCAAGGCCAGTGTCATAATGCAGCCGAGCAAGGAGATGAGGGTCCTTCGAGCCAGCGATCCCATTCAGGCATCCCAGTTCTTTATCCGCTTGATATACACGGTTCGGACTCTCAAGGAAGCCGAGGCAATATCTCGCCGGTATGATGATGTATTTAGGGAGAAAATCTGCCTCGATCTGAACTTTGGGACGAAGGACGAGGCAGCTGAAAAGGCCAGTCAGTGTCCCAATGTCTTGATCTTCGTCGTAGACCATGTCTTTGAGGTCACGGGATTCCAGGTTGCCAACCTCATTGACGAAGAAGGATAAGTTGCATGCAGGTAAGATGATGGATAATTGAAGTGATAGAGAGGGCTGTGCCGTATCCACTGAGGACGCAGTGATAATGAAGTGCTCAGGGTTATCAAGACGCCTGAAAAGGCTTGAAACCATTGTCCAGGTGGGGCTCTGCCTGTCCACGAGAAATTCGTTTCCTTTTGTTATATGAAATTGGCCATTTGGATTTCGGGGATGGATTTTCCAATTGTCTGATGACCGCTTCCAGGGATTTTCGACTGGTCGTATCTCAATCGCATACGTCGAAAGATTCCGCCAATGAACATGATGATCTAGCAGGGGTCCTGGAAGATGTTCCAGCAATTCCCCTGGAGGAACTAGCTCATAGATGTCGTCTGAATCTTTGTTTTCAGCTCTGATGACAATTTCCGGGTGATCGCCGCCGTATCGTACTGCAAAGTGTACCTGAATGAATCTGTCTCGATATTGGACTCCAAATGATGTGCACAACTACGCACATAGTGCTGATGAATAACAGACAGAGTGACAAAATCCATCCCTGGCATATCGGAAGTAGCGACCATCAGGTCTCCCTGAAAGACTTGTTGAGGGCCGCATGAGTGTCGAAAGGTAAACTAGCACCTACATGGCCGAAGAGTGCTTGGTAGCTTGAATCATCTGTCACATCCTGTGGTAACCTGACATTTATTGGCTTGCCATCCACCAAAATTGATCCACTAAGCAAGTCGACATAGACTATTTGCGAGCGCCTATTTTCAGCGGATGCAGTTTCACAAACCAACCATCGAGAGTTCGGTGGAGGTAACGGTTCCCATCGGCGTGGACCTGGCCGATAGTCTGGCCAAACTGCTTGAACAGCGCGGTCAACTCCTAGATCTGATACATCAGCTTGGATGGCATCCCTCAAGCACTCCTCTAGAACGAGAGAGAGGTGATGGTTTCTATTCAGGAGTACCTGTGAGTACGAGGGAATACCTAGAAAGGTTACGTCAATGGTTCATGTCATCTCAGGCAACTCAGGCAGGGCATACGTGAGTGTGATGATGGATTTGTTTGTATAAGCATGGCGCAGCAGAGAGCGGCTTCAATGTCTTGCGCAGAGCGAAACTGTTTATGTGTCGTAGTAGAGCCTACATCAAATGTGCTTCGGCAAACCGCGGCCATTTCTCGTAAAAGACTGAGGCTTCGCATGTTCTCAGCGGACCGCCTTAAATGGTATAGCAGCTGATACACCCAGTCGAGGGTCTTTGTCCGTACATTTCGGAGAAGCTGAATGGCCCGTTCTGAGGTGTCTAAAGTACCATGTGAGGCAAGCACTCCAGCGAGTAGCGAAATCGTAGCCATCGCTGGTCCGTCCTGTGAACCAACTCCAACTTCGTTGAGTAGACCTTCGAGCGCATCTAGAAACGCGTGACAGAACGAAGGGTCCTGGATTTCCTGATGCCAAAACAGCTCCCCGGTCTGGTCGAGTGGTCCTACTTGGGCAGTAGCCTGAGCAAGCAGCACATAGACGTTTTTGTCGCGAAAGTTGAGGGTTTTACTCCGCAACTCCCGCAGGATATTGAGCCACTGAAGTGAACCGCCACTCCGCACGTGTCCAAAGGCAATGAATTCACGCGAGGAAAGGTCACAGTTGCGATCCGCCTGGGCAGCTACAACTTCATTGGAGGTATGCATCAAAAGGTACTCCTTCAAGCCTTCATAGGATTCCTCAAACCCGTAGAGGGGACAGAAACCAAAGGAAGCGGAGCTTTCAAGGAGATAGTATAATCGGTCCCAGTGCTGGGGAGCAGGAGCGGAATAAAGCAAAGGTGAGCGCCCCTCGCGGAGGATGTGGGGCTTCAGTACAGGGATATCGCAGACAGGTACGTCTCCACGCGGTTTTGCGCCTCGTCTACCCAGCTCCGTGCTTAGTCCAATGCGATGGATTAGGCTGGTGATGGACCGCCACTTGTCAAGGAACATTGGAGATTGCAGTTCAAATATCACAGCCTTTGCGCGGAATGGGTCGTGAGGAAGTCTATCTTGAATGCTAGCAGCAAGACACTGAAGATGCGGGGAGCCATCGTGATAACGGCAGGGAAAACTGTCTTTGGTGAATTCATTCGAGAACACTGACCATCCTGGACGCGCCCGACTACGCCGAGCGAAGAGATACTGGTGTGCGCGACGGAAACGATGAACACTCGTGGCGTCACGAAGGAGCGACTGGCAGAGGAGATTTATGGGTACTTCGGGAGAGTAGTCGGCAAGAATCGGAACTTCCTTAAGGACAAGCGTGTCAAGGGCGATCCAAAGTTCAATTATCGTCAAGAACATGACGGACTGACGATCAGGGTCAAAGCGACCCCCTGGTTTGGTTGCGTGGTATACGGCCAACGCGGACGAGTGATACCAATATGCCAAGGAGGCAAGCTGTTCACAGGCCTCCTCAATACTGATGACACAAGCAACCCAGTCATCAACATCGTCCCTGACAGCCCGTTCAAGATCGTGAAGCATGACATGGACATCATCATCACATGGAAATCCACCCGGATGAGACAAGAAGTCATGGAGAGTACGCCGGGGGTGACAGATGGGGAGGAAAGATATATGTGGGAGAGGACAATCGGTCGAAATGTGCTCGTGGGTGTGGGGGAGAGTGTACTGGATATCTTTGATGAGATTGAGCTGCAAGGGATCCCAGGATGGCGATGTGCAAAGGGTAGCCTGTACCTCTTGCTGCCTCCGGTCAAGGGTCTGGGAAACAGTCGTGCAGGCCATAAACACTGTGTTATAGAGCCACTGGGGAGCCGAAGAGCCAAGCTTCTTGAGGCGCCGAAGAATCTTGGTTGACATCGAATGAAGGAGAATAGATGGAATGATCTCGATGTCGATATTGGCTGCATATTGTGCGAGATTGCACATCAAGAATAACATGAAGGCCTTGTAGGTACTGCGACCGAGGGAAGAACGATCAAGAGAGAGTCGAATAGCTGCCTTAACGAGTAACCACGTGTTCGAACGAGACCAGAAAGTGCTCTGGATTTCGTAAGGATTGACATGTCCGGTTGTGCATTTGGGTTCGACAGGATTACCAACACTAAGCAATATGGAGGGAAGTGGCTTCCCGTCGGAGAGAGACAACGTGAGTTCATGTAGGAAGTTTCCATCGTCGAACACTTGAGGGGAAACCTCGATAGCCAGTCCGGGGGTAACAACCAAGCCACGTGTAAGGTGAAGATTGCTGACATAAAGGGATTCGTATAAAACATAGGTAGCACCCTTCCGAAAAGTAACCGCATCTCGAGAACTGGATCCATGAAATACAAGGACGTCTGTATGCCCGTGCCTTTAGTACAAGATGTCAATATGACAATGAACTTCAAACCCCACCTCCAGCTTCCATTTCATTGAACTGATACTTGGCATAGTGCTGATATAATTTTTTATGCTTCTCTGTATCATGGCGATCGGACGGCATACTAGTGGCAGCCAGCTGAGCATGCTCGTGGATGACTTGGAAATTCTCCAGCATCTTTGTAATGTGGTGCCATTGAGGTTTGTGCAGGTGATCTACATGCTCCCGAAAAGCACGGGCGGCGACATGCACCGTACAAACTAGCTTCCTCTGAGTATCGCTCTGGCGTAGCGGATCATTGTAGACGTGGGAAAAGATCAGGTTAACAACATCTTCCAGCAACCCCTTGCGCCTGAGTTCATCCGTTAAGGAGGATAATGGGGCTTTCGAGTTGCAAGAACAAGTCTCCGAGATGAGAGTGCCGTCGAAGACCGAGGAGAACATTGTGGTATCGTGAAGTGGAGTGAAGTTTGTTGTTGTTTGGATAAGTTTAGAACGTGACTCGGACGGCCCTCACAGACCGTTAGACCAAATGATACTTAAGCTCAGGATGCGGGGGAGTGACCGCGGCACAGTATCATAGCCTTCCAGCATGATCACCGTTTCTACCACTCCAACCCAATCGCAGCGCCGACGCCGACCGTGAAGGCAGTAACTCTCCACTGAAAAACACCGCGTCTATTCGCCTTCCCTCTTACTAGTCTTGTTTCCCTCGAGGAGCGCAAAAATCTGTCACTAACATCAAAATACTGCTCGGCGGACACAGACATATAGTTCCCCCTCCTCGAGCGGACAGCGTACCACCATATCAGTTTTCTCTGAAAAAATACCCATCTTTGCTCAACTGATCTCTGCTCTTTGTCTGCCCGTTTCATCTCTCTGATATTCGTACTAGTGTGCCCTTGAAAGCACAGCCCCATGCTTGCCGATGTGCTATGAACTATGTGGGCCGGATAGTCCGACTTGCACTGCCGCGTTCCTTCCACGAGATGCCAGCTTTCTCTCCACCCGCCCTGGATGGATCACGCCCAAAGACACTGGAGATGGCTCGTGTGACTGCATTCATTATGTAAAACGAGAAACAAATTCTACATGCTCTGTCAGACTATGAGGAGATGTATCGCATGTAGTATATTTCATTCTTCAACATCAAGGATGCGAGGTATGGTGGCAAAGTCCTCTTCAGCCAGCGGCCACCCGTCAAGGATTCTGCCCATGTGTGTTCCCGCAAAGTTCATGGCGTGCCTCACGGTCAACAAGTGCATCGCGTCTGACAACAGCGTTCCTTCAAACCTATTTTTGATCTCCTCATCCGGGTAATCGGGGTTGCGGAACCAATTACGCGCGACGACCGTACCCGCTTTTCCGGGTAGATCTTCTGTGTGTACGCCAAGGAAACGACATAGCCGGACATACGACGCGTGATCGCTCAGGTAGAGCCGCCCAGCGAACAGGTTCAACTGGTCGATCAGAGTCCAAGGCGGCATCCAATCAGAAGGGAGAGGTGGAATGGCATACAACATGAGGTCATCGGATGGCTTCATGCGCTTGGCGGTGCGGGGAATGTATAAATGGAGGTGGATGTGTGTGCTGATCCTAATGTCCGGCATTAACTTATCGGCTTCAAAGGGACTCACGATAACGAGGGCGTCCTTGTCGTCCATTTTCCCGGAGAGAATCCACTGGACTGGGCGCAGGTAATTGTGCAGCTTCCCCCGAGCCGTTGTGCTGTCCTTTATTGTCTCACAGAAGTCCGCCGTCGCCAGTATGTAAGGGCTCCAAGGTTTCGAAGTAGTAGTGACATCGGCAAAGACGTGGCGAAATGCTTTGCTCCTGGAGGGTGGGATCAAGACGCCAGTTGTCACCAACCTCACGACATCCGGGTGGAGGACGTGCGCTGCTGGGAGTATCTTGACTGGTGGATCCTCTGCCTCTCGCTCGCGTTCCATCTCGCGAGATACTTCCCGTTCTTGTTCTTCATCCATGCGATCATCTTGGAGTGACAAGACCCCGAGATTCTCGCAACGTTCACGTATTTGAACAGGAAATTTCGTGGGAGTAGGAGTGTCTTTGGGGTGGTGGGGCAGGTACATTTCAGCAAGCGACCTTGTCTCGGGCTGTAACCAGGCGTCCGCCAGCTCCTTGATCGTCACCCTAGTAGGGTTGAGAGAAAAGCGAGACCAAGCTTCACATCGTGTTTGGTGGTCAATTCCTTGCTGCGCCCAGATTGGAGCCCGTCGCTGAATGTCGTTCCATGTTTCGTGTATCGTCCAGCGTAAGATGTCAGCGGTGGTGACTTGAGCATACGGATTTTCTTTGGACGCTAGGGAGCGGATTCTTTGATCAACTTCAAGGGGTGCGAAAAAAATGACACTATGTCCACGACCGAGCTTGCGCATCCGCATGCAACCTAATGGGTATAAATATCATCAGTTTCCTGCCTTGTACAATGATGACTGAGTGATACCTTGAATCAACCGATCTTTCGTAAGTTTGGGCCCCAACGTGACGGCAGCTCGGAAGCCAAGGGGGAACTTGAGATCTGTACCCCTAGTGTGCGAATGGTCCAGATACCCAACGCATCGGTGTAGCTGCTGAGCCAGTGGTGATGCTGACAAGGGCTGCGAAGTGCCACTTCTGGCGAGCACCATCAACTCGTCGTCATCACTGAAATACACCGCTCCGGCGACAGTGGTGGACGGGGTACGGTCCAGCCATGCCCTAGCGAGCTCGAAGTTGGAGAGATCGAGTATCTGAGCACCAACGTCCAGCAGAACCCGAATTTCGGGATTTTGGGCAGCGATTGTCTCAAGTAGCTTGAGGGAACCGCATCGTTCACCGTTTCTGTCAGTTGCCACCATGTAAAAAGCGTTTTCTGGTTGAAGAAGGCATGCCAAGGCCCTTGCATTGGTCGCTGTCTGACGGAGATGATCCGGATCATCTTGCGCAATGAACGTGGGGAAAAGATACTGTCCGTCGTTGGTCCCAGAAAATCCTGGACGTGTGCTTGGTTTGCAAACAGACTCTCTAATAAGTGTGGAAAGAATACACTCACCAGTGACTAGATGATTCTTCCGCTCTGCTATATCCCAGGATGAACCTGATATTCTCTGAGGAAACTCTTTGGCATGCTGTGGGAACACCTCCTTGGAAAGGTACAGATCTATCGCCCTTTGATTTCGCGCGAACAGAGGAACAAGGTGTTTGTTCCATTGTTCTGATAAGTTGATGTTGACGCTACTCAGTCTCCGGAGCGTTTTCGGCACCGACGCGGTTCCGCAATCGTCGAGCCACAGGGCGTATTCGGAGGACGGGTCATCTTGTTGTAAAAGAAGCTCAAACGAAACTCTGAGCTGCTGTTCGCTAAGCCCTTCGTAGTAGTAAGCAAGGCAAGTAAGCAAAATGGTTACGTCCGGATGCCCGAACTCTGCTGATTCCGCGGGGACGTCTTTGGCGCGATAGGGGATGGCAAGCAAGGTACGAGGCTTGGAGGATGGATCAAGGCCATAGTCTACACGCCACCTGCGCTGTGTCAGAGCGAACGAAAGGATGTCCTGGGCAAAGAGACCGCGCAGGAGAAGTAGCGAACCCCAGATGGTAGTTTGTCGGGCATACTTTTCTACCGCTTGGACCGTCTTGGGATGGATATCCTTGCGGAGGATAAAGTTGCGAATTGCTGCCTTAACCCCTAATTCGGAGTGAAAACGAAGACCTGAGAGACGTCCATCTAGCACATCGTTGGTAACCAATGATGCAAGCAGCTCGCAGCCCTGTTCCCGCAGGAAGTGTATGTGAGGGAATGAGCCCGGTGAACTGCTATCACAGTGTATTGCGTGCGAGTTGGTGGCCGAAAGCAGATACGCATGTCGTTTCACGAGCCCGAAGACTTGCTGAATGATGAGCCATCGATAGGGAGATCCTTCGAAGGGATCTTCATTGCCAATGGCATATATCAGTTGCAGTTGAGGACATAGGACTTCATCGCTCTCGTCAAGAATGTCCCGAGCGTGAGTTTCAAGGAACTTCAGAAGCTCCAAGATTTTCGCTTGCTTGAAACTCGCAGTAGGCTCGTCGGTCGACTCCATGGAGGTCAGGGCGGCTCCCTTATCGAAAGACCCACCCGGATCGACAGCTGCGGGCTTACGATGCCACCATTTTACTTTCCCGATCACGGAGGCAACGCGAGCCCTCGTAGTGAGCTTATTAAGTTCACCGGTGGTCAGTGTACAACATCGCCTTGGATGTTACCGCACTCACTGGTTTGTCATGAGAGCCTGTGCGCCTGTTCGGACTGCGTTCAAGTTCAATGCCTGATTTCCGCAAGGTTGGCGAGGATCTTGTCATGATAGCATCTCCGAGTTTGGGGTCGCCCTGTTTCGGATTGGCTATTTCTTTCGGCAACTGCATCTCCACACCAGCCAACTTGAGTGATAGAACATGCTCTGGCTGCATGATAACAATGCCACAGTCGTCTCTGATGGTGTTCAACCTTTGTAGAATGTGCCCAGACAGATTGAGCTTCCAATTCTCATTGGTATGTTCGTGACGATTGGAGGTCAGGTGGTAAACTGGCCGACCGACCAGTCCGCTGAGTCGATGTGCCAAGACATGGAGGACCTGTGGTATCAATGGTTTTGGCACGATGATGCGGACTAGCCGACTGCGATCAGCGAGGGCGGCTGCACAGATTGGGATGATCACAGAGGTTTTGCCTTCCCCGATGTTAACCTGCATCACGGTGTTCATTCCAGAACGAGGATACATGATCTCCCTTGCAATGTCGACCTGGACGCGACGAATGAGGAAATTGCCTTCCAGCTGACACCGAGCAGAACAAAATATGAGCACAGATGATCGTTCGCCATACATGATACACACCTGGATCAACAGCCAATCCGGGTGCTCGTCAGCATCCCATCCGTCGCATCCTTCGTTTTCGAGTTCGTGGTTCAGTTCTTCTGTTAGGTTATCCAGGGCAAATCGGAGCAATCTGCGTGCCCGTTGAAGATCTAATGCAAGTAGAGCAAGGGAAATCAAGCATTTCTTCCAGCGGTCCGAAAGCGTTATTGGAGAGGTAGAGGCGAGACATCGAAAGAGGACAAATGGCGTAATGCGGGGCCATTGACCACATTGGTCAAGCAGCTCTTCGAACTCTGTCCTCGGGTCAAGAGCCATCTTGACCATGAAAAGGCTCTCATGATAGCGGATTCTACACTGCAAGAAATGTTTTCGGAGCACTTCGATGTTGGGTTTTGGGGAACTGTTGTTTAGGTAAGTTGCGTTGAGTGGGTATGTAGCCTGGAAATGATATGCGCTGTCATGCAATCGCGCGACATATTGGCTTTGGAATGGAGGTATTGCTTCCTTTTTCCGCAGGGATGAAAGTAGTTGGCGCAGTGGTCCGATATCAGGAGACTGGGACTCGGAAGGCGCATGACACCAACTTGAATTACTATAGCGAGGTAGTTGATCGCGTTCCAGTGGGTTGGGCGGAGGTCGCTCCTGAAACAGTTTATCCAGCGGTGGCCAGAATCCTCCCCCTCCGGGGGGTTGCGCGCTGGTAGTAACTTCAGATGGAAACAGATACGCCTCTCTCCGCACAGCGTCGTCCACAGGAGATCCAGATTGAGGCTGGTCGAGGCC
>JBBPOD010000146.1:0-28429 GCA_038091255.1 Tylopilus intermedius | reverse complement strand
TGTTCGAGGGATTCCATCGACGAAACACGACCTGACATCCTGCCGAAATGCCGAGGGCGCTGAGCCTAAAAACGATCTGCCAAAGTGAGCACGAACGTCCGGCCTTCCATACCCGGCCGTGGTAGATTCCCAGGCTATTCATCGCACGGACTCGGATATCATTCGTTGATAACCCCGACCCTGTTACTTACCACTAAGCAGCCTACTAACTAGCATTAACCAGCGCTGCACAAGTCTCGATGGCGAAAGATCATTCTGACTCCGTCGACGCTCAGAACGATCCTCTGCCAGCCGAAATTCAGCCGACATCCCACGCCTGCATTACCCTCCCAGCAGAGACGATATACCATATCTTGCACTACCTAAGTCCTCAAGATCTGATTGGTTTACAAGCGGTACGTTCCATGTATCAGACGCGAGCGCCAAGTTGTACATTGACGACGACGGTGACTCGCGTGTCCAGGTGTCCAAACTCTTCCGTGCGATCATCCATGATCCCGCCGTCTGGCGAGCCACCTACACCGTCGCTCGTCTCCCTCTCCCACCCGGTCCTTTCCTTTGGCAATCCGCACACTTCCTCCAACGCACGCTCATCCGCTCAGCGCAGCTTGCACGCGCGTGGACCACCGAACCGCTCACGCTCATCGAAGACAGGGTCTTCACTGGCCCCCGGTCGATCGAGACCGACAGATTCAAGTGGGTCCGTGGAAGATGGTTGATCGTGAGCAAAGGGATGAAACAACTCGAGTCACGCGATGTCGAGATGGACTCCCGCCAACTCTTGTGGGACCATGGCTCCTTTGCGTTCTGGGCGGCCTCGTCGGTGATGTGCTCGGCGGGTCATTTCATGTACATCGCTGTACATTTGGGCAAGGGGCACGTTACGGATCCGGTGTACGTGGCCTGGTGACTGTCCTGCTCTGCTGGTGATCATGTTCTTGCTTGCAGGAAACTTCTCGAGTTTAGGGTCGATAACGATACGGGGCAGTTATCGGGTCCAGAAATACTCGATGTGCCCACATGGGCTCTGCCAAAAGAAGCGTTTGTACCGCGCATTCGAGTGGACAGCGGCATGTCGCCCTATGTGTACATCTCCCTCTGCTCTGCGAACAAACCCAGGCAGTCATTGATATTCGACCCACGCTACAGACGGTGGTACAAATTTCCTCGCTTTAGGACGCGGCTGGTAGAGTGCTTGTACTATGTTTCCCCAAGCAGCGACTGATTCGTGTTCTTTCCACCCCAGGATCTCCTGTTGAATTATCGCGGGGCATGGTTACCCCATCTCGTAGAGGTCTACTTTACGCGTACCCATCTCTTCGTGCTCAACCGCTCCTACCTCATCCACGGCAACATCGGCAATGTTGAGGTCATCCAAGTGTTCGCACTACCAGACGTCGGATCAAACCGCGATTTGGTTTCGGACGGGCTCGTGAACTCGGACGGTGAGCCTATTGTCCGCGAGCTCCACCTCACCCACGAGAGTCACTCGCGGGACACGGCGTCCCTGTGGCTTTACCCCATCCGCAACGAGGTCGTGGACCCCGACACCCAATCCACGACGCTCCGGTTCATGCATACATACGCTCCGGTTCACCATACGCCTACATCACGCGCCCGACTCGTATGCACCGACTACGTCCTGCCTTCGTGCTGTCCCGGTCCCGTCCGCATCATCTCCCCCACCACCACCGTGGCCAAAGACGAACAAGGCAACAACAACAGCGCCAGAAACAATAGAAGCAGCCTCTTTGGTGACACTAGCTTCAGCCAGATCGTCCGCAGCACCGAGGAGGTCCTCCCAATCACCGCCGTGTCGCACGACGTCCTTGACGTGCTCGGGGTGTGGAATGGGAACCTGGTGGACGCCTCGGACGACGGGTTCGTGCGGGGGATGTGCATGGTCGGGCGGTACTCGGAGGGGTCTAACACCCCCGATCTGGAGATGGTGCACAAGTTCACCGTGGACGCCACGGGGAAACGGTGTGTCGCCGAGGTCGGCGAAGCGTGCCCACCTTGGGAAGGTCTCAATACTTCGCGCTGTTACGAGTACGGCTTTGACGGCATGCGAGGCAAGATGTGGAAAACGAAGGGAGACGTGTTGGAAATGGACATGGCGGGACGACCTGTGGACAAGGAGACACTCGCCATTGTTCTCGACTTCAAGTAGGCAATTGTGTTTTATTGGTATGGATATAAATAGTACTGCTGACACGACGCCATGACATCTCAATGTACCAGCGTGATTGAGCGAGAGAGTCGTCGATCGGAGGTGAGCAAGAAAAACATGTACACGTACAATACATTGTCTGATCGATAGCAATGGGATATGAAGGCGGTGACTACATCTCGGACCGATTAGTGCAAAAAGGGTATACACGGCTAGGCATGCCCGCGTCCACCTCGACCCATATCTTTCCACGAGTCCGTACGCATCTCGCCCCCCTGATTAAATTAAGGGCCTGGGGTTAGCACCAACCAGGGAGGAGGGAGAAATGCAGATAGACACACATCCCAACAAAAAGTTGTATCGCTGCGTGCGAACGTCTCGTTCGCAACACCGCTACTGTTCCCAACATTTGAACATACGGACGGGACGACACACTCAACACAGTGGGACTTACATTAGGAACACTACTCACTACCTACATGGGACGTTCGAATCACCGTGAAACAAAACACGCACGGTGAGAACGACGTACGAGGGTATCACGATCCTTGGGTGACTTCAAGAGATAAGACCCACAGGCAATGACATCGCCGTTTGGAGAGTAGGCAACGCACAACATGTCTCGAGGAAACAAGTACCGCGCCACCTCCCGTGCACTCTCCAGATCCCACACATGCATCGTATTCCCCCTGACGCTCGCCAAAAAGCGGCCGTCCGGAGAGACCGACATGCAAATGTAGGGCCACAAGTGCGGGGCAGTGACGCCCCCCGCCAATCGATCGCGCCAACTCCGTATTTGCGCGCCCGTGCGGGCGTCGTACATCATGAGTTGCCCGTTAGTGAGGTTGTTGGCAATAACGTGTTCCCCGTCCTTGCTCCACTCGAGCGAATGCGCCCGGTGCTTGATCTCGAGCGACGGTCGACCAGTCGCGAGCTCCCATATCTGTATGCACACGCCACAGGCCGCGAGCCGCGAGCCGTCCGGGGAGAATCGTGTGCATCGAGTGTTGCCCTTGCGGGGTTCGAGCACCGAGACGCAGGTCCCGTCGGCGACGTTGCGCACCTCGAGGCTGTCTGACATGTACTCTCTCTCGACCGCATACGCCAGCAGGCGCGTGTCGCTGCTAAAGTGGACGACGCAGAGACAGCGGCTGATTGCGGGCTTGTCAAACGTGCGCTCGATCCGGCGTGAGGTGGTGTCCCAGAGCAAGACTTGGCCGCCGTCTCTGTAGGTGCCGCCCGTGGCGAACTTTTTGCCGTCTGTGGAGATGGAGACGGTAGTGAAGTTGGTGAAGAAACCGCAGCGGATGGCTTCGCCCTCGCGGGTTTTCTCTTTGACATTCCAGATCTGTAACCCTGAACCAACGACAGCGATTAATCTGGAACCATCAGGCCAGAAAGCGAGACAAGGTACGGCGGCTTTCGGCTCAGGGATTAGTTCTTCTGGTTGTACATCTGTAGAGGGCGACATGGGTGAGAGGGCGTCGGGAGAGAGTTGCATGATGGCACAGATGTAGGCTGGGTAATGATGCAGATGCCACGGGTTATTACGTCATAACCCTCGCTCACACACTGGCATCTTGCGATAGCAACAACAAGGGTATTTGTATTACGATGTTCGCAATCGCAATCGCATCACCATCGCCAACACTTTCTACCAAACACAAGAACTGAGACCAACATTTGAACATTCACTACACATTGATGGGCGTGCACGACAGGTTAACCAGACCGTTCTAATCCATGCATGTGAGTGCGCGAACGGAAGAAAAAATCAACAGAACATGCGTACTTCGGTAACGTTATCGCAGCAAACAGATTGCGACGAGAAACTGTTACCACCAAGAACGGAAAGAGCAATGATGGTGAGGCAGTTGACAGAGAGGAGTGCATCAACCCTGCAACGACGCCAACGGGGCCGGAGCCATCCAAAAGATTTTTGGAATCTTGCGTCTATCGATCAAAAATTCCGTCAGCCTATGATCTCTCTGACAAGACAGAGCCGGAGATTGACGTTGTCGGCGTTGCAACAATAGATATCGCCAGTGCTGCAAGTGTTGCGCGCCACGAGGTGAGACGCAGAGGCAAGGAAGGTAAGGGAAAGGAGGGCGAAGCCACGAGTGAACATGTTTGCTGCTTTCGAATGAGGGAGCACTAGAGAGAGCAGGTGCGAGGAGCTAGTAGACTGGAGCTCGAGATGGTTTGGAGGGCATTTTATACGTTGACGCAGCGCGCGAGCCTGTCCTCGCGCCGTCGTGCGCGCTCATAACCCGCGTTGCAGACGTCAAGACAATATCGACGCTTGCGTATGGGCAAGGCTTAGAACGCTCGCTAGAAGGCTTGTTACCCAACATATTACGCTGATGACGATCATACCTGCAGCTGCAGATGCCCACACGACGTCACTGGTCAGTGCTCCCTCAGGCTTAGCTGCACAAAGCGAACTCAACCGACGCACCGAATATTATTTGGTGAAAGCAAGGCACGACGGCAGGGACCACGACAGCCTTCATCATCGGGAGTGCAACCCCGGCGACCTAAGCTCTTTCACCGACGACCGCGAATTGGGATGCATCATCGTATGGAGGGAGGAGGACGGAACTTCACCAATGGCACCTGTACACATATATACTTCATCCGATGTTTGACAGAATATTCGAGTCGAAGTACCCCCGAGGTCGGAGAAGTTCTGAAGCAAGTTTCACGGAGGCAGCTGTCGCATTCATATGGCGTGGCTGCTTCTCCACAGACGTGCGGAATTGAGTGTTTTGCTAGTATGACAGCTGAACTACTCTTTCATCCGTACTTGCCCGTATCGCTTTGGATATTCTTCAGCAGCGTTCAGTGGCCACCCTACCCCTCAGAGGGTACTATAAATCATCGTCATCAAGAGCGATGCACACTCGAACAAGCAAAACCTAGACGCCGGCATGTTAACAGGAATTGCCTTGGCTATACACCATTATGACCGCAGCCGATGGAAAGGAAACTCCAACAGGACTCGGAGGGCGTTCGTGCAGCGATCACTGAGAGCATCTATCCATGAGCAAAACGGCTCGATGAAGATGCGCACCAAAGCCACTCCAGGTCGATGCGAATGGACGTGCTGGAGTCATAGTAGCGCCCCAGACTTGCCTCTCGGTTCTACGCGCCGGTGATGAGGAATGGGTGAGAGTCACCGTAGGATGTCCACGAATCCATATACCCCCCGCCCTCGACAGAGATGGGAGGATTCAGCTGAGCATATCAACTTGGCGACGAAAGACCTCCCAAGTTCGGTCCAAAGAGGTCCGTCCCCACGTCTATTTTTCAAACCCACCTGAACCTTGCGGCAAGAAGTTCCGTTCCTACCGTGACGTCGCCCTATGATCAGCCCGCGTTCACGACGTCCATGCCTAGAACATGTCGATCATGACTCGGAAAAAAACGTCATGCGATGCCTTTGTTGATACTTGTTTGACACCGTCGGGCATAGCCTGAGAGGGCAAGAGACCAATCGAGTGAAGCCAATTTCCAACGTCCGAGCAAGTCCGAAACTATCTAGAAGACTGAGTAAAGGCGTTCAATACCAACGTTGAAGACGGTACGTGGACGTTTGGCTCCCTCCGTGTTCGTGGGCTAACGTTCTCGGACACTAACTGAAGTAGCCTCTACCATAAAGCCCCACGCCGGGTAATATGAACGACCCACATCCACCCCATGGCAAGGACATATTGCAACATAGCATGTCATCGTGGCGACTCATCTGCATCGCCTTGACTCGAACACAGGGTCGGATCGCAGCATCCGCCAAATGGGGCAGGCCATTGGACTCCACGTTCTCACGGCTACATAGTCCCTAATTGCCTCCGCCTTTCTGATATCTGGCATGTGCCTCATTCCCACTCAACGTAGATACAGGTCGGTCTCGTCTCTATGTATATCCACTACCTAACAACAAGTGGCAGCAGCTCCCCCGTTGCCTGCCGTCGCGGGAACAAAACAGTCCCAATGCATCCACACAAGCACAAGCACTAGAATAACACGTCCGTGCCTGGTGATCACACGCGCACAGCACAGCGAGCTCCCAGGCAAAGAACGCGACGAATACGTCTTCAAAGTATGAACTGTGGGTAATAAGGTACTGTGAGGGTAAACGTGAGTCCACGCGGTATGCGGTGTCGTAACAAAGCCTGTGCAATCAGTCCAATGTACTATCAGATACAATCACGAAGCATCGCGACTCGATGTCTCAGGCTCATCATCATTGACGTCGACATCGACGACGCCAATCTCCACCACGGGTAGTTCATCGCCATGTTGTCTCCATGATGCATCGGGCATTGCGATGAGGACCGCAACACGTACCGACGGTGTAGGCGAAGCCGTCGGAGATGAGGGGGAAGGTGGTGTTTGACCTGGCGCCGGCAACACCGTTGTCGTCGGGTGTGGCGATGGCGGTGATCGCCTCCTTGTGAAAGGTCGCATAAATCGTGGCGAGCGCGCTGGTGGGTCCGCGGTGTTCTCCGCGGAGCTTGTTGTGGGCTCCTGTGGTGATGGCGTAGGGGGATGGACATATGCGGCATAGACGGGCTGTGGTCCGAATCGTCAACGTCAGAGGTCACGCTCCACCAACGTGTCGTCACTGACCAGTATATCGCTCCAATGCCTCTTTTCGCCCTCCTCGCCGTCGCCATCGTCCGTGTGGGCATGCAGCCTGGCTTCCCATAGCTTGGGCTTCTGGCCAATGTCGCGTCGTCGTCTCGACGTCGAATTGAAGTGGTGTGGCAACCAAGTCCCCGTTCGGATGGCTTCCTCCACGAGGCGCTGATGGCGCCGACGAAGGATCAAACTCCGAACCACGATAGCGGATGATACCGCTAGGAGGAGCACGAGGGTCGCTGTGAGTGCCGTAAACGACGAGTCGAAAGGAAAGAGCGGGGTGCCGGTGAGGGGGTTGGTGGAAGCCATGGCGGAAGGATCACAAAGGAGAGGCTCCACAGTTAGTGAAATGCAGTGATGAGGCAGCGCCGGAAACGGGTACTTACCGAGAAAGGTGTATACTGTTAGCGGAGAGGCAGATGGGGGTGAGGAGGACATGTCGAGACAAAGGTGCCGTGAAACGGGTACGGTGAATTAAGTAAACAGTATTGCGGTGAATCGCACAGCAAGAATAGTATCATGAGGGCGTAGGGCCCAATCGTGCGGCATTGAACGTCAGGTCAACCACAGGCGGGAAGTAGATGAGGATAAGAGTGCAGTGTGAGAGCGCATGATCCAGTCAGTGTGAAAATCGATGGAACCGAGAAAGAGAGGAATGATCATTGAAGGAGTGCTCACGGTACAATGTAGCGTTTGCGGTGGGATTGCCCGACGAGTTTTGGGCAGAAGCTGAGCTGTTCGGTGGGTTGGCAGAGGTAGGATTAGGAGAAGGGGTATCCGTCGAAAGGAGAGGCGCCGCTGATGGAGTGGTGGTAGACATTTGTGACGGCCAAGTTGGGGATGTCCGCAAAAGCGCGTGGGCGGTGGTGTCGCCTATTAATATGTGGGTCCGGACAGTCAAGTCCCGTGGGCGTGTACGAGACTTTAAAAAGCGTTGGCTCCCTGCAACCGCCCGTTGGCCGTTGTCGTGGGTGTGATCATAACCCTAACCTATGCTAGTACGACCGTTCCGTCGGAGAACGAAAACAATTAATTAGCTTGCCGTGGTTCGTATTACAGACCTCGACGCCGAGCTCGAATATGAATGTCGGCATCCTTGTCACACAAAAGGCGGCTTCGTTTCCCCGAGAATGTGACGTTCATCACACCACCCACCCCTGCGTACCTCCTGGCCGAGATCGCCATGTCCTGTGTCTCTATTTCCGGGTCGATTGTGACTGTGCTTGGGCCCTACGTTCCCAACCCTGCAGGACCATGCTCGAGCAACGCACCGCGTCGATCCAGTGTCTTGTTCCCAATCGACAACCGCTGTCACTTGTCAAGGCTATCAGAAATCAGAAATTCGCAGCCTGTCTTTTGCCGACTTCCAGATTAGTAAGGATGCACCGGGGATATGTCTTGTGCCCGTGTCCACATATCGGCCCGTAAAAAATTTGCATGCATTCACAGGTGAGCAGCATTTAGATCCTTCTGATGTCTTGGCGAGATCACTTGCTGTGAATTCAGGATCCTTGGATATCGCTCAGCATCTTCTCGGATTCCTGTATGTTCAAGTCATCGCTTCTTATCACAAGTCACATCCACTGTAATGATTCATCCATCTCGAATCTCTGGCAGTGTGTCCATCAACACGTGCAGTGTGAAACAGATGCATTTCAAACAAAGAAGTACATTCACATCAGCACAAACTCGGAATCTGCAGTGCAGTAGGTGTCGACGCATGCACGCTCATTCGGACAGACTTCAAAATAATCCGGTAACATGTTCCACAATCGAGCACGTTCCCCAAATATTGCCCTGGAAGCTGCCGTCCGACAACGCGAGCACATGTACGGCCGCAATGGAGAGTCCTGGTTATCCACCACACAGTATTTCACCAACTCTGAGAGGATATCGTCGGATGTGACGATGTTCGCAGCAACCGACTGCCATCCCTGTGAACAGGGTGTACACAAATTGTCCTGCCTGGGTACCGTTTGCATCATCCGGCTGATGTGGTTGGCTATCCGCTTCTTACCCTTCACCACCCGGTGGAGCTCATCCTCACTAAGAATAGACCACATGGCCCGTCGCAACTTTGCGAGCTGCGCAGGCGTCGGGGTTTTGGGCCATTCCTCAAAGGGGCTCTCTCTAGCCTCCCAGTCATTAACACTTTTCATCCGGGAGAGCTGGTAAAACGCCGCTGCGACCCGAGTACGCTCAACGACCTTGGCGATGCGGGCGAGTCGGATATACGATGCAGGCTCAGGGACCAACGCATCCCACCGTCCTCCCGCTTTCATCCGCTGATGCATGCGGTACGCTTGCACGGCATGGCACTCAAAGGCATCCCATTCTGAAATGGACTTGGGCCAGTCTTGCCTGAGCTGGAACTCAATCATACACTCGATATCGTCCGCGACGTACTTGTCCGCGAGAACGAGCAGTGGGTATGCATTAGCAGCGTTGGTGGCCACTGACCGCCTAAATATCAATGTGCTGAGGTGTGTGAGGACGCGGAGGAAGAGAACCGAACGAGACAAATAGGGGCTACTCACGAGGGGGCATACATGGCCTTGAAGAACCCCGCAAGATCGGTGGGATCGTCGCACAAGCGCACGACGGGGGTGTCTTCAAAGTACTCGTTCAAGTTCGCTCCGTCTGGCTCCGCTGCTGGGATGAATAGTACGCCAGCAAGACCTTTGGCCTGCGTCGCAAGGACTCTGCGGTGCAGTTTAAACAGGGAAATAGTGTCGCTGCCTGGGCGTTGGGCGGATATGACGATGTCCCCGTCGTCAAAGTACAGGTGGGTGACTTTCTCACAGGTTGGAATGGGGGGGTTGGTGCTTGACATGTTGCTGGTGATGGGGTTTGAAAGTAAGCGATCTCTCTATTTGGTGACAGGATAGGGGCCCATTATAGGTAGTGGTCACGGGCCACACATCGACCAACCATTTCTTGTCGGTGATTGGCTGGTCGCCTCGAGACAGCCCGGAAAGTTGTCCGAGCCTCGGGAGTGGGTCGCCGTGAAATAACTGCTGACAGAATGTCTATCTAATGCTATTCCCTGCAAGAGTGTCTTAGCGTCGTATCTACGAACTAATCCGAGCTCACTGGCAGTTATCAGGTGAAAGTATCTGACAGGTTTCCCCAAGGAGACATACACATGCATGCATGACGGTGATTCTGGTGTATGGGCTTCGCTGGTATCAGATGGATGACGGAAGGGTACATGGTAATTAAGGACGTGTAGGTGGCGGTACAAGAGTACACTCAGGTAGCTAAAGGAAACATGCAGAGAACATCAAATGATGCGTAGAAATGTGGAAGGTGCACAATAAAGTTATGGTCGTACTCGTGAGGCCTTGAGGATTGAGACATGAAATGCCAATAAGGGGAATTGTAACCAGCTATCGGATCCATAACGGACCGAGTTCTACACGGTGAGAAAGAGACTATTTCGGTCGACGCGGAGAAGTAGATGAGCCGGCCCATCATGATCATCGTCTGGCGATGCGCTTGCGTTGCGGGCCGTCTTCTTCTACATCCATCGTGTCACCCGATTGGATGGGCAATTGCACGTGACCTGTAGAGCGCTGACTTCGTGTACGTCTCCTCGAAATACCAGAAGTGGAAGTGACTGCTGAAGCAGCGCTGCTGCCAGACGGCGAGAGCACATCGACGGCAGCCGTCGATGGGGCGGTATCGAGCATCATCATGACGGCATGTCTGCGTTTAGCGCCCGCTGAAAAGTCAGTGTCAGCGGTTATTGGAGTAATCGTAGGGACACCATGACGGAAGTGATTCTCGGAAGAGGCAAGAGGAAAAGAAGTAGATGATGTCACTGTGGAGGGTACAGCGTCGGACATGTCTTTACGGGCATTGGGAGGCCGTGCTTTGGTGGTACGTGGATTAATGTTTGTGAGGGATGGCCTGGCGGAAGTCATCGTAGGAGATGGGGACGATGGGTGGTTAGATAGGTTGATATTATTCGACAAGACAGGGGAATGAGGCGTAAGGGGGGCGGGTGGCGGCTGAGGCATGGTGAGTGGTTTCAGAGAGACGTTCGATGGGTGGTATCTCACAGTGCTCTCGTCTGGTCTATAGGAAGTGGGTGATGTCCGAGAGGGTCTCTGAGAAGGGCATGAGTGAGGGTTCTGTACATCTGTGCGTGTGGATGGCGGTGTGACTCGGGCACGTTCACGGTCCTTTTCGCGTTCTTCGTCTTCGTCCTCTTCTTCCTCTCTCGATTTGACCGCCTCCATCCTCGCTTCTATCCAATCTAGGATACGGCCGACTGTCATCTCACCGCTATGTGGATTGTTGTCGGAGGGGGCGATGCCACCTGCGGAGACGCCCTGTTGAATCATGATCATGAGATCCTGGCAAGCGGAAGCATAGCCCGCGTTGTATGCACGCTTTGAAGCATGTCTGGAGGATCTGTACAAGGTTGTGATGCTGAGTGCGGCAGCTAGAGAAATTGCGTATGAGGGTGGGCTAGCATTGACGAGAGAAGCAAGTTACCCTTGAAGTTGTTGAGGAGCTCCTTTTCTGCCTTTTCAAAGTTTGAGGCGGGCAGTGACTTTGCGAGTCCGTTGAGGTCGAGAGATTCCATCGTCGTCGTCGTCGTCGTCGATGTGGAGGCGAAGGAGAATAAATAATAATAGTCGCAAATACTTGTACCATATCCTGATTTAGAAATGTACCGGTAGAATGATCTGGATAGTCATTGGTCGACCTATCAAACTCCGCCTCGGCAAAGCGGCAAACCCGACGAAAAGTACACTAGGGTTAGGGTTAGGGGTACACAAATGTGTGTAGACTATACCCCTTAATTTCGGATGAACTCCGACGCCGACCGGCACCCCTTGGGAGCCGCGACACGAATCCGAGTCAGTTCTTCATGGACGACTTTCCACTGTGCGATCGAGCGAGTCTGCTCGATCTCTCGGATCCGTGCGCGCGCGCGTCATGGGCTGCTTTCTTGCCCGCGATTCTCGTCGCCGCGTTCTGCTTCTTTTCTATTGTTCCTCTTCCACTCCCTCCCGCTCTCAAGTCGCCCTTTAGACAGTTTCTCTCACTTCGCGAAGCAGAGGCGTTGGACGCAGAGGAATCCCAGGATGACCCTTTCGTAGACACTGCTGTACCCCTCTGGCGCACCGTCGCACTCGCGTTCGTGGCTCTCGTACAGACCCTTGTCTGGCTTGCTGTGGGTGCATACATCCTTATCACCCACCAACCCGACACCTGGACCGGCGTATGCGCCCTCTTGGTTGGCTCCACGTGGGTGTATGGCGTGTGCAAGCCCGTCTTTTGGCCCAGAGCGACCGCTCACTTGGATCTCTTCTTCCTTTACCTTGTCCATCTTGTCTTTGCCGTCATCGTCCTCGGCGGCGCCATATACGACCACGAGGTCTTCCATGTACCCCTCGAACCCCGCATCCGCTTTGCTGCGCTGATATTCAACTTGGTCGCGGTGCTCATCGAGCTGGCACTCGCGTCCACTATGCCCATGGCACTGCCAAGCAGTCGCATCAACAAGGAGGATATCGTCAGTCTCACCCCATCACTCTGTCACTTGTACCTGATCTGCACACACGCGTCTAGTCCGTCAAGTATTCCCCAGAAGATTATGTTACCATCTTCCAATGGGTCACCTTCAGCTGGGTGTATCCCCTCGTCAAGCGCGGCACTGACACGACGCTGAACGAGGAAGACGTCTGGAATCTCAGTCCAACGACGCAATCCCGTCCCGTCTTCAGCAAATTCTCCACTATCAAGTACGTTCACTTCATCCGTCACGTGCACCCGCAGTTTTGATGGTATCTCAGGGGCACATCGCTTCTTTGGCGTCTATTTTGGGCACACTCGCTAGATCTCATGTGAATCCCTCGTGTTCTTTTATCTCTTCCGACCCTTATCATTTCATAGCCTCGACTTCTGCCTCACGTTTGTGAGCGTCCTCTTCAACTATGCTTCGCCATTTTTCCTCAAGTGAGTGAGCGTGACATTGACGCGTTATCCACTAAGTTCGTCTGTCAGAGTCATTCTGGACTCTATCGAGCCGGATGCTACCAAGGAACAACGTGCAAGGGCCTACGTATATGCGTTCTTGGCATTCCTTTGTACGGTTCTCAAGGTGTGTTCACCTCGTCCAGTCGTGTCTCGTGTATATAACGCGTTCAAACCTAGGCTGAAGCAGATGTACAACATCTTTGGTATGGCAGACGTGCTGCCACGCGGATGCGCACGGAACTCATGGCCGCCATCTACGACAAAGCGCTCAAGCGCAAGGACTATTCCGGTGTCGTTGACAAGGACAAGATCAAGGAAGATGCTGACAAAAAGGCTGGCATCGCGCCCTCTGAGAATCCATCTGGCGACGAACCCAAGGCTGGTGCCGACGTTGGCAAGATTGTCAACTTGATGGCCGTTGACGCAAACAGGATCGCCATGATGGTTTCTGGAATGTATTTCATCTACGGAGGTCAGTCTGGTTGCCCACAAGATAAGCGTTCCTTACGCATAACTGTGATTCAGGTCCTCTGGAAATCATCATTGCCTCGGTGTTCTTGTACAAGTATGTTCTCGTCTGGCGCCTTGCAGCTCATAGACTTGACCCGTGCACAGCCTCCTTGGCATTTCTGCTTTCGCAGGATTTATCGTTGTGCTCGTCGGATGGCCTCTGAATAGCTATGTGATGAAGCGCAGCATCCGCATCCAAAAGGGTGTCTCCGCCTCACGCGACAAGCGCATGGCGGTCCTGAATGAGCTCATCAGTGCCGTAAAGTTCATCAAGTTCTTTGCCTGGGAAGAACGATGGATCCAACGAGCGATGGACGCTAGAGGGGTAGAATTAGATTGGATGATTAAGGGTGCGTCGTGCCCGCCTCCATTCATTGAATCCGCTGCGACGATCTTATTACAATCATCCAGCCCGTCTGAACTCGGTCCTGTTCACCGCTATCTGGAATTCAGCACCCATCCTTGTTTCCCTCATCTCGTTTTTTGCGTATGTATACCAGGGCAACAAACTGACGGTGTCTGTCGCTTTTACTTCCATCGCATTGTTTGGCATGATCCGGTACGACCAAGTTCAGTAGCCTGCCCATCCTTGCTGACATTTAACAGTCAGCCATTGAACATCATCCCTGCTTGGATTGTTCAAATCCTTCAGGTAAGCACATTATACCAACATGGTTGCTTATTCGCATGCCTCATCATCCGAATAGACCGGTGTTGCATTGAAGCGTATCGAGACGTATCTCGGCGAGGAAGAAGTGACAGAACAAGTCTCGTCCATCAAGCGTGCTTGGACCCCTGCAGAATCACTCACCCCCGATGACGGACTCGCGATTGAAAACGGCACGTTCAAGTGGAACGAGGTACCAGAAGTGGTCAAGGACGAGGCTAAGGGTAAGAAAAACGGGAATACTATAAATGGATCGTCCGGGGCAAACGATGGTCGCCTCCCGAGTGATGCATCGGAGACGGTTGTCGATACGGAAAGTTTGTCGGGAAGATCTGGGATCGAGGACCACAAGTTTGAGCTAAAGGATATTTCGGTACGATTCCCTGAGGGTGAGCTAACGCTGATCACCGGCCCGACGGCGAGCGGGAAGTCTGCGTTACTGGTGAGTTCTTGTTCGCGAGGCCAGTCTGAGTCCTTACATAGATGTTTTTAGCTGGCGCTGTTGGGTGAAATGACGATTACCGACGGAAAACTCATCATGTCCAAGAATACCTCCAACATCGACGAATACGGCAACATGCATGCCTTCTCTTATGCCGCGCAATCACCCTGGCTGCGTCACCAGTCAATCAAGGACAACATTCTGTTCGGATACCCGTACGATGAGGAAAGATACAATGCTGTCGTGGAATGTTGCGCCCTGAAACCCGATTTGGCTATTCTGGAGGATGGAGACCAGACGGAGATTGGCGCTAGGTAGGTTTCGTCTGATGATATGCTTGGGCTGTGTTGACCATCCCGCACAGGGGTGTGAGTTTGTCCGGCGGACAGAAGGCTCGGTAAGTACAGAAACTCGTGGATACGATAGTATGCTGACCGTCATCCCTAGTGTCGCGCTTGCTCGCGCTGTCTACGCTCATACGCGATACGTGTTGTTGGATGATCCGTTGAGTGCCGTCGTACGTACCGTTCTTCTCTTGGTATTCGTTGATCGCATCATGGTAGCTATAGGACAGCCACACTGCGAGGTTCCTGTACGAAATGCTCCTGCGCGGACCGCTCCTTGCTAACCGCACGGTGGTGAGTTCGAGTCCTGATGGACCCAGGCGTGTAGTTGATCTGTGGGCTAGATCCTTGTTACGCACCATGTCGAACTCGTCCTTCCGGGAGCCTACTACCTCGTACGAATGCTTGACGGGCGGATCGATACGCAAGGGACAGTAAAGGATTTGCGCGCTCAGGGCATTTTGGAATATATCACACACGATGCGGAGGCAGACGAGAAGCAGGAAGAGCCTGCGTCTGAGGGCGAGAGCGCAGAAGAGAACGCAGCCGCTGAACCCACCCAGGATGGATCGAAGAAGCCGAGAAAGTTGATCAAGGACGAGCATAGAGAGAGCGGTGGCGTCAAGTGGTCGGTCTACAACGCATACCTCAAGGCTTCGTGAGTCATCTTCCTTGTCTGTGGTAGGCGGAGGTAACTCACATGACTGGGCCCAGGTCGTATTGGACATGGTTCATATTGAGTCTTTTGATCATCTGTTCGCAGAGTTTGGGGGTCGTGGAGAAGCTGTGGGTTCGGGTGAGTAGGAGCTCGATGAGAGACGGCCTATTTCCGTTACTGAATAACATGTTCAGGAATGGGGCCAGGCGTATGGTAACAGCACGACGTCCGCGCTATATTCGTTCGCCTCCACCGCGTTGACGGAAAATGAAGCATTAATGAATGGCTTCGTCCCCTTCCACGATACCACCCACTACTCGAATCCCTACTATCACGTTCAGACCTCTCACAAGCTGTTGTGGTTCACCATTCCCGATGCGAACGAGGAGCCTCTACTTTACGTCGGCATTTACGGTGCGATTGGTCTGATGACGGCTCTCGTCAGTATCATATCGACCGCAGTTCAGTACACGGGTGCGCTCAAAGCATCCAGACGGATCTTCAAGCAACTGTTGGAGGGCGTGGTCAGGGCTACGATGCGTTGGCATGACGTCACACCTCAAGGCGAGACGAAGTCTCCGATGTGGCCTATCCGTTGGTTAGCTGATGGAGAATGGAACAGGTCGCATGCTCAACCGGTTCGGTAAGGACGTTGAGACGATAGACAACAATTTGGCCGGCTCGTTGTCGGCTGTGAATTCGTCCTTGGCCACCTTTGCTGCTGCCATCCTCACCGTCGCGTACGTGTATCTGTCGTGCTTTCGCGGGTGGAACTCATGGGACTGACCCGCAGTGTCGTATTCCCGTGGTTCTTGATCCCCGCCGCCATTATTGGGTACTTCTATCGCCTCCTGGCTATCGGATACTTGAACACCGGCCGTGATCTCCGTCGTATGGAATCGAATTCTCGATCGCCCATTTTCTCCGGCTTCGGAGAGTTGCTGGAGGGAATTGTGACTGTTCGTGCGTTCTCGGCGGAGCGCCGATTCATGGATGACTTGCACCGCAAGATCGATGTGACGACCAAGGTGGCTCTCTTTCAGTTGCATACTCTCTATGATCTTGACACGCGGGCTCCCAGATGTGGTATAATTTCTGGATGACCAACCGATGGCTCCTGCTCAACTTTGATACCCTCGGTGGTCTCGCGGTGTTGATCACGACCCTGTTTGCACTTTCCGGATATGTCACGGCTGGTACTGCTGGTCTTTGCATCACGAGCGCGATGACGTTCACCATGAGCGTGTATTGGGCTTGTCGGTTCTGGACTGCGCTCGAATTGGATTTGAAGTAGGTATCCGAACATACTCCAGCCATTTTGTTCCACTAATTTTCGTTTGCAAGCTCTGTCGAGCGTGTTGTCGAGTATCTCGACCTCCCACAAGAACCACCTGCTGTCATCGAGTCGAACCGTCCGCCTGCGTACTGGCCTTCTAGCACCAGCGCGAATCCATTGATCAGCGTCGAGGATTTGGTGATCAAGTACGCCCCCGAACTTCCGGCAGTGCTGAAGAACGTCTCGTTCGAGCTCAATGCGAGGGAGCGCGTTGGTCTCTTGGGTCGGACGGGAAGTGGTAAATCGACGTTGGCCATGAGTATCTTGAGATTCGTGGATCCGGTGGAAGGAAGGATCTTGATTGACGGTGTCGACATTTCGAAAATCGGCATTCATGATCTGAGAACGCGCTTGGTGAGTTCTTGGCTGTTGGGTGGCCGTGGTCAGGGCTAATCGTGCCGTGTAGACGTTTATTCCTCAGGATGCGACGCTATTTTCTGGGACGTTGAGAGACAACTTGGATCCTTTCCGTGAGCGTTTCCGAGTACGCATTGGCGACGTGCTAGTACTAATGTTTTGCCTGGCAGATGAGCACGACGATACCGAGTGCCTGGATGTTCTCTTCCGTGTGCAGATGCTCACGGAGAGCGCCTACCAATCGCAGCGCAACTCCCGCACGCCTAGCGGCGTGTCGACGCCCGCTGAAGATGGCGCCTCCATTGCCGCTTCGACGGCTGGCACCGAGGTTGATGGCAAGACGACCATCACGCTCGACACCCAAGTCTCTGCGGGTGGTACCAACTTTTCACAGGGTCAACGTCAGCTGATCGCGATGGCGCGTGCGCTACTGAGGCGGAGCTCGATTATTGTGCTCGATGAGGCGACGAGCAGTATCGACTTTGAGACGGATGCCAAAATTCAAACGACGATCAGGGACGAATTTGGAGACTCGCTGTTACTGACGGGTGCGTCTATCACTTGACATAATTTTTTTGGAGATTGATGATGGGAGCTCGATGTAGTGGCACATAGGTTGAGGACGGTGATTGACTATGATCGGTTGATCGTGTTGGACAAGGGCGAGGTGCGTTTTCACTACATTCATCGAGGGTGTTTCTGGTGCTGAGCGTGTACGAAGATCGCCGAGTTCGACACCCCGCTCAACTTGATCGAAAAGGAGGACGGAATATTTAGAAACATGTGCCTTCAGAGCGGCACGTTCGCCGAGTTGGAGAATGCGGCGAGGGCCAAGGCAGAAAGGGATCTTGCGCGGGGTAGCGCGTGAGGGGTTGGTAAAGGTAATAATTTAAAATGGTGTATGGCGTGATGTGGTTTTCCTTGGATGGTTCGCTGCTGTCCCTTAAGCTGGTAACCGTGGTTTATTTAAGTAGATCTGAATGGTAGACATCTTGGTTGGTTGAGTAAATAGTGACAAACACTTTGCTTGACGTCCACTCGTCATGGCCCGTGCACACCGCGTCGCCATCTACGGCTCCGCCTTCATCATCGTCTACCTCCTCGCCCTCTTCTCCGTCCTTCCCGTCCCCTTCCTCGAGCCCGACGTCGTTGCGCAGCTCCTGCCCGTCGTACGTCCTTTGTCTCTATCCCGACTTGGCTCACGGAACCCATGTCTACAGATCCCTTGGTGGCTTCTCGTGTCGTTCGGCGCCTACTCCCTCGCATCCCTCGGCTGGGGTATGTTCACGTTCCAAGACTGTCCAGATGCCTATCACGAACTGCTCAAGGTGCGCGTGCTTTCTCCGCCATGCCCGTGCCCGACGCGCGGACTGACACTTCTTCTTCTTCCCCCTTCTCGCACGCCGCGTCCACGTGCTGTACGTCGATAGGAAATCAACGATGCGAAAAACGATCTGAGAGCCAAGGGCGTGTCGGTGGACTAGGAAGGGTCGTAGATCAGAGCCGTCTCGTGTCACCCGCCATGGTGTGTTTGCACCTTTTTCGCTTTGAATACGATTGCCTATAGGACCGTTTTTGTCGTCTGCGCGTGGCCTGATGTTGTGGTGTCGCATGCGCGGTGTTGTCACGGAGGAGGTATCGTGATTGACCTGTCGTACTCTACGGCCAGACGATCGACGGACATGGGCATCCCGGAATGGACTTTGTTTGTCGCGTCCGCTCAGGCCGATCCGAACTTGCATTTCGACTCCTCGTGTATGCAAGATACTCCAATTTCCTATTCTCCATGATGGGTCTCGCCTCCACCGTATATGACCAGATCCCTCGTATCTTAGGTCTTTTGGACATTATTACCCTTGTTTCGTGCAGATACATCTTGATTAGGCAACAGTATCGAGGCTATTAAGCAGGCAGGTAATAAATATTCGTTTCCCTTGCGATATATTGTACGGTGAAGGTTAGTCATAGCTGGAATTTGATATTGTTTCGTTCCTTCAAGTTGCATAGTTGTGCCGCACGAACATCGGAACACGCAGTTAGTCGACCTTGACAATGACCTTTCCTACCGCGCGTCCCGTCATTATCCTATCATACGCATCCAGCGCTGACCCGAATTCATAGGTCGAATCCACGTAGGTACGAAGGGCACCTGTTCGCGAGAGTGACGGGTCAACACTCAGTACTCAACGCTCAAAACCAAACGGCTCACCTCGTTCAATCAGGGTACACAGCAGCTTAGTATCCTCTGCCTTGTTCACCACGTGGATGAACCTACACAAGAAAACGAAGGTTACGGTCAGCACCGTTCAAAGACAACCCCACGCATACCACTCACTTCCACTTTGTCGGAACACCACCCAAGAACGACGGTTTCATCAGCGGACCAGACCACTGTCCCAACATACGCAGCCACCCTCGTTTATCCGGCCATGGTCCCGTCGTCACATACATGCTGTCCTTCTTCACATACGCCCCCGATCGGGTGTACAGCGCCGTGTCCACCGACCCTGCTGCATCCAAGACCATCCCAAACCGGGGCTCCGGCGGGTTTTCGGAAAGTTGCTCGGCGAGGGGTCGAGCCGTATAATCCAGGAAGGTGTCTGCACCCAGACCGCGCACGAACGACTCGTTTCGCGCGGAGGCGGAGGCGGTCACGTGGAGTGAGAGGGCTTTGGCGAGTTGGATGGCGTAGATACCGACGGACGTGGACCCGCCGTTGATGAAGATCGACTGTGGGGTGGACGAGGTGCTGGTGCTGGTGGGATTGAGCGCACGCGCAGGGTCGTATCCTCCCGCGCGGAGAGCTTGGACGGCAGTCAATGCAGCGAGAGGGAGGGCCGCTGCTTCTTCCCAAGAGAGTTTGGCGGGTTTGGGTGTGACGTGGTCATGGGGAATGGTGACATATTGCGCGAGTGCCCCTTTGCGAGCCGCATACTGGAGGGCTGTCGTGTAGGAATGAGCGACATGACGAAACCGAGTGGAATGAAGAGCCTCACACATGGGGATATAACCAATGACTGCGTCCCCGTTCGAAAACGACGTGCCGTTTGCGTCGACAACCACGCCTGCGAGATCATGTTCTGGGGGGTGTGGTCGGCTCGAGAGGATGTTCGGTAGTGTAGTCATGAGTTTCCATCCTCTGAGGGATTCGACCGAGATTGTTGGAGTGTGACGCAGTAGTGAAATGTGATTGGGAATGAAAAGCGTCGGATATGAAAAGGAGGGACTTACATGGGATTGAGCGCCGCAGCGTGCACTCTGACGAGTACCTCTCCTGACTTTGGCTTTGGGACCGGCAGGTCAGTCTTGAACGCAAGCGCATCCCGAGGGTTGCCCTGTTTGACGACCATCCAAGCTTTCTGTGTGGTCGGTATGGAAGACATGATGATGTCCTAGCTCCAGTTTGTTTGCCGACGGTGAGATATTTCAGCATTTTGAATGGGACTGAGCCTTGGGCTTGCGTGTCCTCCATGCCGGTGAGTTTGACAAAGCTCGCGGGTGCCAAGGACCCCACTGGTTGGCGACACACTAACCCAAAACAAGCTGGCTGTGGCGCACAACTGGCTGCCATCCTCGATTACACTTTCTTCCGCCTAAGATGTTACCGAGCCCGTTGGGAGCAAGCGAGGGGTTCGATAGAGCAAGGTGGGCTTGTTCGCACCAATATTATGCTTGACAGCGATACAGCATATTCGCGAGTGACACTGGTAGATTGTCTCATGTTAGGGTCGCCGAAAAACAACCTAGTGGGCCACTCGCCTTGATCTTGGGGCCCGTAATTATCGCCAATGACTCGGAGGCGTTGTGCATGGTGGTTCCATCACGCCCTTGCCTCATAGCGTTCATCATGATTCCGTCGCTGCCGCAGGCGTATAGCCTCATCCAGTGGATCCATAGATATCAACAGTTCCAATACTCCCTCTTTCACATCCTCTACAAAGCCTTTCAAACATGTCCCCTGCAGGTGAAAGTCATTTCCGTCGTTTCTGCAAGACGCTTGGCTACCGCCTAGTGCCATCCGTGCGGCGTTCAAGAAGTTATACGCTACAAACAACCGATACTGAAACCCGCGTTCGGGTGGTGTCCACCACCACCATCTTTAGTCATTCGCAGCCACCACCCGGGGAAACTCCAGTGGCAGCATTAACTGCCCTTTCGAATGCCTATCGCTACGGTTCCGACGCTGCTCAGGCCGTTGGACCCACCTTCCAGGCGTTCGCAGGTGCGATCCCCATCATCGGTACCTCCATCAAGAGTGCAATCGAGGGGCTACTCAATACTCTTCAGCTTGTGGATGTGATTTAACCGTACTCTTGGGATATCATTTCTGATCGCTGATCGCTTCCCACAGAGATACACTCAGAACAAGGAGGCGTTGGAGTCCCTCGAACGGCGATTGCGGCAGCTTGAGCGCCAGATAGAGCGCGTACCTACCGCACAGACCCCCGATGAAGCACTCAGGCGATCCGTGCTACGCACGTGCGTGCCGCCGAGAATGCTTAGAGCATCGTTGACTCGGCTAACCATGACCTCTCATTGACAGTGCGCTGGAAACAGTCACCGCGAAGCTGAAAAATATCGGACAGCGTGTCCGTGCAGCTCCGTCCGTCTCGCAAGAAGTAGCCGGCTGTATTGCTACCATCAACGACTATTTACTGGAATACACGGTAACTGCGCCGTCTGTTTGACAAAGAATTGCTGACTGGCCGCTTGTATTCGATTAGACGTTTTCTTCCATGAACATGGAGAATCATGTTTATGATCTAAAAAACCACTGCAACCAGATAGTAGATCTTCACAGAAAGGATATAGCTGTCCAGCAACAGCTATTGGCACGTATCCCACTACCTCATGTGATACTGATCGATGCAACAGGGCAAAAGCACCGCATACACTTCGAGCACTGTCTGAGTTTGAACGTATGTTTCCGCACTACCAAAAAACATATGAAAAGTGACACACGACCTGCTACAGCAATTGGAGCACGAGCTCCGCGACAGCCTGCGTCACTGTGGGGAACAGGCAGCCGCAGTTCAACGATGGTATATCGAGAAAGAAAAAATCGAGTTTGTGGTTGACGACGGTACAAAAATGATCCGGTTGACGAAGGAGAGTGAATAATGGAATCGGGGACAAAGATCGTAATGAGGGTCATCTTCGAAGAAGAAGTCGACCTCGCTGTGACTGTGTCATGCCAGTGCCCATGCGGAAACAGATATACTAAGGACGTCAACCATGGCGACCTCGGGGCTGCAATGCGGCAAGGTTTCACTATCATGTGGTTGGTTTGCTCTCCAGGTCCCTAACAGGGCTTACAATAATGTGACAGTACATGCGGACGACGGTTCCAAGTCATGCGAGCTGCCGGTGGTCACTGGCCGCAAGACGCTGACACTCCATTACCGAAGGGCGACAGGAGTC
This sequence comes from Tylopilus intermedius, assembly GCA_038091255.1. Lineage (NCBI taxonomy): Eukaryota > Fungi > Basidiomycota > Agaricomycetes > Boletales > Boletaceae > Tylopilus > Tylopilus intermedius. The sequence goes on along the minus strand of JBBPOD010000146.1, from coordinate 5,889 downwards.
TCATTCAGAATTTTCTAGAGAAGCAAGTGGTACGTGTACCGAGCTGAAATGACTTGTAGTACCATACAATTGACCACCCAACCATGACCGCCCATTCGTTATTCTCAAAACCGACTCCGTACTGTTTTTTACGATTCGTATTGTTCACCGTGCCCTTCCAGCCGGTGTGTTTGTTCGTCCATCGAGTGAGTCCATCAGCGCTGACCATGCCCGTGCCGTGTCCTTCCAGAGAGTACGTTTGTTCGTCCATCCAGCGAGTCCCTCAGAGCTGACCATGCCCGTATCGTGTCCTTCCAGGATGTGCGTTTGTTCGTCCATCGGGCGAGTCCCTCCGAGTCTGAGCTGACCATGCCCGTGCCGTGACCTTCCAGGATGTGCGTTTGTTTGTCCATCCAGCGAGTCCCTCAGAGCTGACCATGCCCGTGCCGTGTCCTTCCAGGACGTGCGTTTGTTCGTCCATCCAGCGAGTCCCTCAGAGCTGACCATGCCCGTGCCGTATCCTTCCAGCATGTGCGCTTGTTCGTCCATCCAGCGAGCGCCTCGGAGCTGACCATGCCCGTACCATGTCCTTCCAGCATGTGCGTTTGTTCGTCCATCCAGCGAGTGCCTCGGAGCTGACCACACCCGTGCCGTGTCATTCCAGGAGGTGCGTTTCTTTGTCCATCGAACGAGTCCCTCAGAGCTGACCATGCCCGTGTCGTGTCCTTCCAGATTGTGCGTTTGTTTGTCCATCGAGCGAGTCCCTCGGAGTTGACCATGCCCGTGCCATGTCCTTCCAGATTGTGCGTTTGTTCGTCCATCGAGCGAGTCACTCAGAGCTGACCATGCCCGTGCCGTGTCCTTCCAGCATGTGCGTTTGCTCGTCCATCCACCGAGTCCCTCAGAGCTGACCATGCCCGTGCCGTGTCATTCCAGGAGGTGCGTTTGTTTGCCCATCCAGTGGGTCCCTCAAGAGTTGACCATGCCCGTGCTGTGTCCTTCCAGATTGTGCGTTTGTTCGTCCATCCAGCGAGTCACTCAGAGCTGACCATGCCCGTGTCGTGTCCCTCCAGCATGTGCGTTTGTTCGTCCATCCAGCGAGCCCTCAGAGCTGACCATGCCCATGCCGTGTCATTCCAGCACGTGCGTTTGTTCGTCCTTCCAGCGAGTCCCTGGGAGCTGACCATGCCCGTGCCGTGTCATTCTAGGAGGTGCGTTTGTTTGTCCATCCAGCGGGCCCCTCAGAGCTGACCATGCCCGTGCCGCGTCCTTCCAGCGTGTGCGTTTGTTCGTCCATCCAGCGAGTCCCTCAGAGCTGACCATGCCCGTGCCGTGTCCCTCCAGTGGGTGCGTTTGTTCGTCCATCCAGCAAGTCCCTCTGAGCTGACCGTGCCGTGTCCTTCCAGAGAGTGCGTTTGTTCATCCATCGAGCGAGTCCCTCTGAGCTGACCATGCCCGTGTCGTGTCCTTCCAGTTTGTGCGTTTGTTTGTCCATCGAGCGAGTCCCTCAGAGCTGACCATGCCCGTGCTGTGTCCTTCCAGGATGTGCGTTTGTTCGTCCATCCAGCGGGTCCTTCAAAACTGACCATGCCCGTGCCGTGTCCTTCCAGGATGTGCGTTTGTTCGTCCATCGAGCGAGTCCCTCTGAGCTGACCATGCCTGTGTCGTGTCCTTCCAGAGAGTGCGTTTGTTCGTTCATCCAGCGGGTGCCTCAGAACTGATCTTGCTCATGCCATGTCTTCCAGTTGCAGGACCATCTTCCACAAAGTTCGACTACGACTCGGAGTAGTCCCCCTACTATCCGATTCGTTTCCGCGCTCGGTGGAGGGTTCGTGCATGTCGTCTTCCTCTAACGACATGTGCTAAGCTGTCCAACCACAGGGATATCCAGCGGCAGGAGTCAGATCATGACTCTGAGTACGGTGAAGACTCTGTCCTCGACCACGTGTCTGGCTGCGGTGGCCTTTCTGATGCACCACGCTCGCTTCTTGAATAATTTTTGGTATATCAATGTCTTACCAGCGACCGTTTATTAAATGGTACTTGTGTCTAGTATAGCATGCATCGGCGCCAGCTGCTAGCGCCAACTCCTCTGCCTACCGCAGCACCGCTCTGGGTTAGTAGTGCTGGTTTTCCGGTGGTTTTTCTTTCTTTCTTCAATGTATACATACATCTTTCCAGCAAGGAGCAGCCGATGGATCGTTTCTGTTATCGGATATATTCTTTCGCGACACGTCCTCGTCCTCACCTTCGTACTCGCTCTTGCCTTTGCCATCGTCCACGCTTGGCTGACCGAACCGAAGCCACTGCGCTCTGATGCAGATATGCAGTAGAACTTCTGCCATTCCTCCGGCAGTGAAAAGGGTTTCCTGAAAGTATGTCGGCAGCCATCAAGTTGGCGTCGATCGTGTATCTCACGTTCACACTCGGATTGTCCCCAAGGTGAACAACATGCCCATCATGTAGCCGTAACGGCCAACCTCCGGTGCCAATAAGTGCAGTGCCAGGGACGACTATGTCACGCAGCAGGCTGGACTGCAGGTCCAACCGAACGGCTCTCAGCCTCCTATGAAGCTAAGAAAAACCTGGTTCATAGATCCAGTGTCAGAATGGGCATACCACCATCACGAATCACGATGGACCGACAGTTGACCGAACTCGAGCAAACGCACGCAGATCGAACTGATCGCCTTCCCCAGATACCCGAGAGCACCGGGCCTATTCGAGTATTTTCGCTTCCTGTTCCCACAGGATCTGGGTGTCTCGGCAGCGGTGTCATACACCACAAACTGTCGGTACACGAGGATCCACCTCCCGCCAATAAGATCGACAACTTCACACATGAGTGGTTTGGGGAGTGGACAACGAATGGCATTTCGAATTGCAACACAACTCGTAGCGACGATGTCAACCACAACTGCGCTGGGTGGGTCGACCTCAGGACGGTGCGCTCCAGGGAGCATTAGACTGAGACGGATGTAGGTGACAGCGGCGAGCGAGTGGCAAGTGTTCATACAGAACCTCCCACTGGCAAAGAAAGGGGATAACCCGGCACTGCTGCAGTGGGGGCCGACTGGTTGCCGAAAAGGGCCACTGTTCTGTCACATACCCCGCTGTCACGCGCCGTTGTCACACAGTCGTCCTTGTACCCGTACATCGTCGCCGTCCCAACAGAGCGTGGTCCAGTTTTATTGTTCGCCCTCTTCAGTGTTTCTCGCCACTTCGCCACGGCGGGTTTCCAGCCTCATGGCGTTCATTCCCACTACCGCATCATGCGTATAGCCTCATCCTGTGGATCCATGGATATTAAACAGGTCCAATACTCTTTCTTCGTGTGCTCTTACATCCTTTACAAATCCTTTCAAACATGACCTCTGCACTGGCAAGTGAAAGTCGCTTCCGTCGTTTCTGGAAGACGCTTGGCTACCGCCTAGTGCCATCCGTGCGGCGTTCAAGAAGTTATACACTACAAACAGCCGATACTGAAACCCGCGTTCGGGTGGTGTCCACCACCATCTCTAGTCATTCACAGCCGCCACCCGGGGAAACTCCAGTGGCAGCATTAACTGCCCTTTCGAATGCCTATCGCTATGGTTCCGACGCTGCTCAGGCAGTTGGACCCACCTTCCAAGCGTTCGCAGGTGCGATCCCCGTCGTCGGTACCTCCATCAAGAGTGCAATCGAGGGGCTACTTAATACTCTCCAGCTTGTGGATGTGATTTGTCCTACTCCTTGGACATCATTTCTGATCGCTGATCGCTTCCCACAGAGATACACTCAGAACAAGGAGGCGTTGGAGTCCCTCGAACGGCGGTTGCGGCAGCTTGAGCGCCAGATAGAGCGCGTACCCACCGCACAGACCCCTGATGAGGCACTCAGGCGATCCGTGCTACGCACGTGCGTGCCGCCGAGAATGCTTAGAGCACCGTTTACTCAGCTAACCATGACCTCTCATTGACAGTGCGCTGGAAACAGTCACCGTGAAGCTGGAAAATATTGGACAACGTATTCGTGCAGCTCCGTCCGTCTCGCAAGAAGTAGCCGGCTGTATTGCTACCATCAACGACCATTTGCTGGAATACACGGTAACTGCGCTATCTGCTTGACAAAGAATTTCTGACTGGTTGCTTGTATTCGATTAGACGTTTTCTTCCATGAACATCCAAAATCATGTTCATGATCTAAAATGCCACATCGACCAGATAGTAGAGCTTCACAGAAGCCATGTAGCTGTCGAGCAACAACTATTAGCACGTATCCCACCACCTCACGTGATGCTGATCGATGCAACAGGGCAAAGGCATCGCATACCCCTCGGGCAATGCCTGAGTTTGAGCGTACGTTTCCGCACTACCAAAAACTATATCTATGAAAGGTGACACACGATGTGCTTTAGCAACTGGAGCGTGAGCTCCGCGACAGCCTCCATGATTGCGGGCCACCGGCAGCCACAGTTCAACGATGGTATATCGAGAGAGAACAATTCGAGTTTGTGGTTGATGATGGCTCAAAGATGATCCGGTTGACGAAGGAAAGTGGTTTCTGGTCGACAATAGAATCGGGGACAAAAATCGTAATGAGGGTCATCTTCGAAGAAGTCGTCAATTCCATTGTGACTGTGTCATGCCAGTGCCCATGCGGACAGAAGTATACTATGGACGTCAACCTTAGTGACCTCGTGGCTGCAATGGAGCAAGGTTTCACTATCATGTGGTTGGTTTGCTCCTCAGGTTACCAACCGTGACAGGACTTACAACAATCTGGCAGCACATGTGGACGACGGTTCCAAGTCATGCGCGCTGCCATAAGGACCCGTAGTGAGCAAGATGCTGATACTCCACCGTCGGAGAACGACAGAAGCCTCATTCGGAATTTTCTGGAGAAGCAAGCGGTGCGTGTACCGAACTAAAATGACTTGTAGTACCATACAATTGACCACCCCAATCATGACCACCCGTTCGTTGGCCTCAAAACCGACTCCGTACTTTTTTTTACGATTCGTATTGTTCACCCAGCCCGTATGTGCTCTTGCACCAGACTGCAAGTCCTGAGCTGACCACGCCCTTGCCGTGTCCTTCCAGGGAGTACGTTTATTCGTCCATCAAGCGAGTCCCTCAGAGCTGACCATGTCCGTGCCGTGTCCTTTCAGGGAGTACGTCTGTTCGTCCACCCAGCGAGTCCCACAGAGCTGACCATGCCGTGCCATGTCCTTTCAGAGAGTACGTTTGTTTGTCCATCGAGCGAGTGCCTCCGAGCTGACCATGCCCGTGCTGCGTCCTTCCAGTGGGTGCGTTTGTCCGTCCATCCAGCGACTCCCTCAAGGCTGACCATGCCGTATCGTGTCCTTCAACCAGAACGTGAGTTTGTTCGTCCATCCAGCGAGCGCTTCATAACTGGCCATGCCCGTGTCGTGTCCTTCCAGGTGGTGCGTTTGTTCGTCCATCCAGCGAGTCCCTCTGAGCTGACCATGCCCGTGTCGTGTCCTTCCAGGTGATTTTGTTCGTCCATCCAGCGAGTCCCTCAGAGCTGATCATGCCCCTACCGCGCCCTTCCAGAGAGTGCGTTTGTTCGTCCATCCAGCGAGTCCCTCTGAACTGACCATGCCCGTGTCTTGTCCTTCCAGCCGGTGCGTTTGTTCGTCCATCCAGCGAGTCCCTCAGAGCTGACCATGCCCGTGCCGTGTCCTTCCAGATTGTGAGTTTGTTCGTCCATCCAGCGAGTCCCTCAGAGCTGACCATTCCCGTGTTGCGTCCTTCCAGAGTGTGCGTTCGTTCGTCCATCCCGCGAGTGCCTCAGAGCTGACCATGCCCTGTCGTGTCCTTCCAGCCGGTGCGTTTGTTCGTCCATTGAGCGAGTGCCTCCTAGCTGACCCTGCCCGTGCTGCGTCCTCCCAGTGGGTGCGTTTGTTCG